>VDFB02184676.1:167384-236747 GCA_007258455.2 Sequoia sempervirens | reverse complement strand
TATTCTCCAACTTAGGCGCCATAGGCTCTCCCTCAAGGCTATCACGAATCAGCTTTTCGAACTCAGCTTGTACTTTGTCCAACTCAACATACGTGCCATCTTCAAGAAGATAATGACACGGAATCTGAACAACAAAACCACTGACAAGTGCAAGTACTCCAACCACATCATCTTTCATTGAAAACAACTTGGTAGAAACCTTTTCGCATATCTCCATTTTGAGAAGGTGCTGCTCTCTCCAAGTAAAAACCTTCTCTTGATCTTCATCAATCTCCAAGGCATCGTATGCAACTGACAACTAAGACACAAGAACACGATCCTTGGCTAAACCCTCTGCAACCGAAACTTCGAGCAACTGAATACCTTGACGAAGTTTATGTGCATCACTCCTCAACTGATACAAATCTGCAAGAAGACGTTGACCTGTAGCAACTAAACTTTCAATCCGGTTGTCCAAAAGTGCGCCCAGTGACTAAGGTGATCAGCACCGTTACGTGCGGCGTGATACCGAGGAAGAGGCAAACTCTACTTAGATTTCCATGAACAAGATCAGAAATATCTTGGCGAAGTTGACTATTTTCGGCCATGCAGCAATGCCTTATCCTCTCCATCCTTCGTGATGCGCTCTTCAAGATTATTGGTGACAATCTTGAGAAGAGTCACGTCTGTCTCTCGAGTGGTCCTGCCAAGATTTGCCTTAGTAAATGTAAAGTCACCAACTTCGACTTCATCTAGGCTCTTACCCTCTGGAGGGACAGCAACTTCTATAACAATCTCTGATTCTGGAGTTTTTTCAATATGCACCTGTTTCTTGATTTTCTTGTTCGACCTTCTCTGAAAAGGTTCACCGAACTCAGATAAATCAAGGTTATATGAAGGTTCTCGCCTCTGTCTCCCCAAAGACCTCTCGATCCAACAAGACTGAACAATATTTTCAATTCGAGGAGAGACTGTCCCTGATGTATCAACCTGTGGTGGTTCAGTTGTCTCCGATCCTACTTGAATTGGTGTCTCAGGCTCAGAATCTATGTCAATAGGTTGTATGTGAGGTGAACTAGAAGTTTCAATGTGAGGTTCAGCCTGAATGACTGTTTCTACTGGAATCTCAGGTACATTCTCAACTTGCTTCTGCTTCCTCTTACCAGTAGCTCTCTTCCCCGTGTTTCCACTGAGTTTAACTCCTTCAGGAGGTATCACAATAGCCTTGACCCGAGGTCTTGACCTAGAAGTAGAAGGCAATGAAGAGAAATCCTTTGGCGGCTCTGTCACAGGAACTGACTTTCGCTTCCGTTTACTTTCCAAGAACAGCTTGCTAGTCTTGATAACCGATCTTGAAACCTCCTCAATAGAAGTATTCTCCTTAGCATACCAATCTGGTGAGCGAAGTGGCTGCCGAGCAATTTGATCTCTGACATATGAATTGAGAAGAACTTCTCCATCATCATCCGAGAGACCATCAACATCTTCTGATAGGTAATCAAAGAGCTGACCGATAGTGAGTCTACAATAGTGACGACGACGAACCTCGAACTCATCTTCACAATTAGCCCAGAAATCTTCAAGTGCTGGCTTATGTGCAATCCCTCGCTCTAACCTGTCTGCATAATGACCCAGAGGATCATAGGAACGCCTCTCAGTATGAGTCTTAAGTTTGAACCTTTCTATCTCGGTTGACATAAGCTTGGCATCTGTTGTCGCATTGCATGTGAAAATTCCCAATGTAAATGGAAAATTAGCCGCAGTCTTATGACGATTGCGAAGAAAGAAATGAACATGTTGCATCTGCCTGAGAAACTCCATGAAGATGATCTTATCTGAAGGATACCTCGGCAACATCAGGGGCTCTCCAACATATCCATAAACCCAGATGTATGTGAAAGTAGGGAACTAGATAAACCAATCCGCCCAAGTCTCCATCGCTGATTTTGCCTCGGCAGAAATACGAATGTGCATTTTGTTGTCAAGATCTCTAACTGTCCTCATAGAAAAATGATCATTCACTGCTCGGAAATCTTGCTCGAATTGAGAGAACTCCAACTGAGGATAATACTCATGAACACGTTGAACACGGAGAGTGCCATTAGTTTTCAGATGCTTGTAGCTGCCTTGGAATGCAACTAAGTAGACCAAGTATGATATCATATGAAACTCATGAAACTTGAGAAAATTAGTAATCTGCTGATGTAAGCAATCACTAATCAACAAAGCCCAGTCAAAATGTAAGGTCCCTGACCTGTGGAACTCAATTTTGTAATTGTTTTGAAATGATTGATTTGTTTTGAATATGTGGTTCAGACCAGTAATAGGAAATATGTTGCATACATTACAAATGATCATTAGTAATGTCGTAAAAACTGGGCAACACTAATGCACGCAGCAGTTCATGTAAGTAGTAATTCCCATATATCACAGACATTGACAGATCGAGAGATGGAATTAGATATTCAGGATTTCATTTTCAGTTTAACATAGTGACTTTGTCTGACTCAAACAGTGCTATTATAAGTAACCAATAGACTCGGAACTGTTTACTTTCCTGTGAATGACTCTTACACATTACCCTAATCAACAATAGGAGATTATCATGTTCCAAGAGACCACTAGGCCGTGCTGATTATAGAACAGAAATAGTGTGTTGGCTGTAACAGCATGGACAGTATGATTTGCTGAGAACTACAAGCAGAAATAAATGGACTGTGAATGCAATTAATGGAATGGACAGTGCCCCAAAATACATTGCAGACTTAGAAGTCTTTATCAGCAGTTTGTAACAGACACTTGGTGCACCCAGAAATCTGTATTTGATATAATTAAGAGAAAATGTCCCAGAATAGTGTGAAACTACTTCAATCTTTTCCCTTCAAAGTTGAAACAATGTGTCCAACAATCCATGACAGTCAAAGATTGGACACCCCTTTTTCACAAACTTATGAAACAAACTGAATAACACCCAGACACTTAATTTGGACTGTGAAGACAACAAGAAATGCAAATTTCTGAGCTTATATTGACTGTGATTTACATAAAGGGTGACATTAGAATGAATCAGCAATTTCTAAATTCTCAGTTTAGCACAATAGGTATTTGCATACACATAACTTACTACTGTTATGTATGAAACGACTCAGACCTGGTTACGGCTTGTTTTTCCAGCCTAGAAGTGGTGAAGTCGGCTCCAACACTGCCCAGAAATCACGTCCAGCAGTTGATATCCTCTCTTGAGCATTCGTTTCTCCTACTTTGGGTGTGCCCAGCTGAAAGATCCTCTTACAGCCTGTCTGGACCTTCAAGAAGTGACCTAGACCCTGAATATTGTTCAATACTGAGTCGCCTTTAACAGTCAAACACGTCCTTCCATTCTCTTTCCCAAATACTCAGCTCTACAAATTTTAAAAGGCTTCTATGCTTGGCAAGGTCAGTGCCTAGGGTTTCTACATAATAAAACACCTTCAGCTTGCACAGTAATCCTCCAAAATCGACCCACTGAAACAGTCACAACTTCAATGCAAAGTAGCCACATATCTGAGTATTGTCAAATGCTGAGTCGTTTTCTTCACAAAAATCGCGTCTAAGAGAAGACTCCTCAAAAAAATTCAGTTCCACAACTCTAAATACACTCCCATGCTCTGAAAAAACTGCGCCTAGGGCTTCCTCAAGCTGAAACGGCTTCAAAGAGAGTGGAATGAGCTTAAGAATCGAACCAATGAAGGAACAAAATCTCAGTTTAAGAAAATCACGAAAATCTGAAGTAAATTCCCCAAGTAGGACAGATATTCCACTGTCGAAATGGGATCCAAAGACCAGTTCTTGCAGCCACGAACTTCTCAGGTTTTCCTCCCGTGAAAGCTAGGTATTCAAAAAAAGTGCGAATCACTTCTTTCTTTCTTTTGTATTTTTCCTCATACAAAAATCAAAGTGACATTTATATGGTAATGTTTTTAATATTTCTTAAGTCACTTTTTAATTTTTCACAATTCAAAATATAAGTGACTTTTACCATGTGATATTTCAATATATTCCTAAGTCACTTTATAACTTGATTATTAATTATTTAATATGCCCCTTATAATAAGTAATTTAAGACTTAGGCAATATTAAATAATTAAGTCACTTCGTCGAAATCTTGGGGACATTACAGTCCTCCCTTCCCAAAGATTGCTTGTCCTCAAGCAATCCGCAACAACAAACCAGCCCCACTGCCATAGCATCCGACATCTGAGTGACAACCCATATGTGCCTGTCCACCAACCGCCTGGATCCCAATTGATCCTGGAAAGAACTCTAACCAGCAACCCCTGTATATAGTTGTAACTCCTAACATGGTCAAGCCCCGCCATTCTGTGAAGCCAACTGCCCAACAAGTAAACTCCTAGATCCCAAATCTGAAATTCACCTTTATATAAATTGTGCACAAGGATCTCTACCATCTACTGAACAGTGAACTCTGCCATCCCCAAACTGCAGTGATGAACCTCACGCAAACACACAATCCATAAACAAACTGGAAGCCCATTAATCTCGACACCAACCGACTTCCGCTGCACCACTCTGATAACCCCCAAAGTCCAATCAAACCGAGTCTCAAACTCCTGTTGTTGGAAACATCCAACTAGGGAAATGAAAGTGAGAGTCCTATCAAACTTGGACTCTTCATCTGGAATCTGAAGTATGCCATACCAGATTGAATCAACACATCCCTTATTCAACCCATCTCTCTGTGTCATCCATGTCATCATGAGATACTATACAGGTGGACTGAAAGAAAACTGGTGAGCACACCTCATAATGCAACCGAAGTGAAACTCTCCTGCCTGTGCCCATGGAATACCGGAGCAGTCATGCGTATCCCATCTAGTGCTGTCATCATCAGAAGAAGGCTCACAACTCGCAACTAGAAGAGATGGTTTTTCAGGATTCAGAAGGGTATCATCATGAATGTCAACAACCTCCTGAAAAGAAGCTAGATCAGAACCAAAATTCAAAGTACAAGTCCTAGGGAAACCCACCTTCTTCTGATAAAACTGACCAGTGTCAATCTCTAAGGCACCGTAGTGGAGCCAGTTGCTCAAACCTCCCATGCATACATAGGTCAACTCACTAGACCACCAAATACCGCTGTTGTAACTCATGCCACCAACAAGAGTGAAATCATAGGTGTCAACATACCCATACACACTGGAGAAATCCATCAAATATTCAATGCCCATCAAATAAACATGCCTCCACCTACTCCCAAGTAACTGAATAGCTAGAGGGGTAGCATAGATGTCACTAACACTCATCAAAGACGGCTCTTGAGTAGATGGCCCACTAGGAGTGTCCTCCACCAATTCATTATCACCCTCAAGAAAATACTCTAACAACAACTAAATTTTCAGAATTAGTCAACCTTTGATCATCATCATCTAGAGGATGGTGCATATCGTGAATATGTTGAAAATAGGGCTTGGTTTGTTGAGCCAACAACTTGGTTTGCTTTGCCCTCTCTAGCCAACCATCATTCAAAGTTTGGGACTGCTCTAAATCAGCTGCTCCAAGGTGTTTAAATTCAGTCGTGAGGTGAGATGCGTCATATAAATTACCATGACCTATACATGCTTCTTGAGTGCCAACCAAAGTAGAAACAATGTCACTCCTTTCCCAATGGTTAGAAGCTGCAATATAATTAGGAAGCGAAAATATATCCCTGCTGTTCAAAATCAGAAGTTTAGGACTGAATTCTTCATCCTTATCCATGCCTTTGAAGTCATTAATGTGAGAGCAAATAAACATGCTCTTAACACTGTTAACATCAATTGAAACCAATGCCTCTGTTTGTTCAATGACCAAGTATCCTCCACTAGAAATGTTTACTCTTTTGCATAGCAGATTGTCAATCTCAGTTTCCACACCAAACTCATCGAAAATTAAATTCTTTCCTGAATATAGCTCAACTCTGCTGACAAGACTAGGAGCAAACTCTTGCAAATAACTAGTTACCTCATGGTAGGTATGTGAAGAATCAACTACCATTCTTTGGACCTCATCATTAAAATAATCTTGTACAACAGAAAGTGCTTGGCCCATAGCCCTATGTAAAATTACTGGAACTGCACCTTCAACACCCTCTTTTGCAGCTAGGCTCGCAGATTTTGCACATGTGACTATCTCTTTCCAGGTTTCCATCAACCTTGTGAAATCTTTAAGAAGTTCCTCATAACAATGACCAGCAGCAACTGTCCTTACAATCAAACCACAGTCAATAGGCTTCAGTGTCTCTGCAATCTGTATTAACCTTTTGCGTTCAAGTCCTCCTATCTTCTGAGAAACTGCAACTGTGTGACTTCCTGGTAATAGTGCCCAAAATCTACTGTTGAGAGAAGGAGATGTAGTTACTTTAGGCCCCTTTTTACCAAGGTCCTCTTTGATAACTTGAACTATGATCTGTGTTCCCTTTTCAACATGAATTGGCTCAATTGGATTTCTTAAAAAATCTACAGAAGATGGACCAGGATAAGATGTACCCTTGCTTTGCAAATGTCTATTTGATTTTTCCCCCTTTCCAACACACAAGTCTTCACCACCATATTGTTCAAGATCAGTTCCCTCCAACTCATGTCCATTTTCACTCAAGTTGTCTCTAGCTTCCCCATTGGTACTTGAGAAATTATTTGTAGCAATCTCAAGTTTATTTAGCTCTCCCATATTATCTGATTTCTTCATCATTGCCACGGCCATTTGAAGCCTTTGAAACTGGGTGAGGTAGAGATCTTCTTTGAAGTGTTTACCCTTCCCTAGGGTTATCCAACACAAATCTGCCATTGCCTTATGTACATGCTCAAAATGATTTAGTGCAGTCATAGATTCACCTCCATTCGTATTCAATTGCTCCTCCAAGGGATGAAGCTTATAGGACCCAATGTCTTCATGCAACATACCCTGATCATGCTTCCCCAAGTCAACTTCCTCATGGTCACCTCCTCCATCAAAGTAGTAGGTAGAATCTTCTACCTCATGATCTTCCTCCATGGCGGGCCTAGAGTATGTATGCACCGCTATGACCTCTCTATTTTGAAATGACAAGTCAAACTTAACCAATCCACTTGGGTCACTTCCCGCTGGAATTTCTGAATTGTCCTTATGACCACCATTTGAATCAAAAGTGTTGAAGCTAACATGGACATTTTTCTCCATAGGTGCTAGTTGGAAATCAAACTGATATACATTGTGTTATCCTAAATTTTTAACTCGTTTCAAAATTTAGGTAACCAATCAAAATTTTCTTAAAACTTGAGATTTTTCTTCTCTAAGGCACGCATTACTGAAATATACCGAGCCAAATTTTTTCGATTTTTACAATTAACAAATTACAACAGTGCACCCGTTAAGGTTAGATGAGAAAACCAAAACGTGCAGGAAACAACTCTAACCAGAATGGCACCGCTGAGGATGAGCATTGGTCAGAGGATCTTCTACTCTACTTGCAGAAAGGAACTCAACGTCAAGTATGTGCTACCCAATCCAATGCGGAGTGAGGGGCGACCATATGACGGAGTGATTACAAGGTCTACTGCTTGAAAGAAAATGCTGAATACAAAATCTACTGCTTGAAGGAAATTGCAGAAAACTAAAAACCCTCAACACCCAGAATGTGCTTGCTAACCCGGGGTGGGATAGTAGCGACCATAGGGCGGAGATCTATCTATTACAACTTCAATGAAATGGAGCAATACATATTCAAAGCAATGAGCTGGAGAGTGACTGCCAGTACTACTGGACAGTTTACAATTTCATATTATATGCCTGTCAAGATGTTAGAGCTGAATATATGAATCATACAATACAATAAAGTCTCTTCTTGACTGAGTTCAAGAACCATATGAAATTATTACAACTTTTGATTTTCTGTTTTTCACAAATCTGCAATGTCTGGTTAAAAACAGCAGTCTAGGAAAACATATAAATGCTCACAACTCCCTATTCCCTTACTCAAATGAAGAGATTCCTAAACCATAAGACTCCCAACACAATGGCGCTCAAGATGATATGAAGAAACAGACTTAAAACACTCCAAATGATTAAGGCACAATTCCCAATGCATAAAAAGGTACGGCCCCAGCTGAAGAACTCGATTTCTCTTTAAAAATTGCAAACTCCACATAAAAATCTGTAACTTAGAGAATGGTGGCGCCTAAACCTAACACAACCAATGGACTAACACCCACAAAGATATTTTTGATATTTTTTGATTTATGAACTCAACATGCAATCTGCTGTCTATAATTTAATGCAATAAACTGAAACAATAAAATGCCAAAGACAGATTTTACAATGCAAGAACTGAACACAATGAATAACTAAGATGCACTCACAAAGACTGAATTTCACCACTTGATGTTGTCTCTCAAACACGAAGTGATGCCCGATGCTAGGAGGCCTTCATTCCTCGAAGCGATTCCAGAGCCAATCCGGCAGCATAACAGTGTATTTTCCAAGATGATCCAAAATGATGCACAAGCCTCCTTTTTATAATTTTTTGTTTGACTTCACGAAACCCTAAAATCAGATTTTAGGTCAAAACTCTAATCTTCTCATGAGGGCGTACTTTCTCTTCAAGTCTCCCAATCTGATATTTTAATTCAATATTAAACTTTGGAATATGCGCCCCATTAAATCTTGCTTTGACTTAAGAAATAATTAAAATTATTTCTTAATGAGGGCGCCACCCATAAAACCCACTTTTTAAAACAACATTAAGTCATTAAGCCTAAGCCAAAAGGGTCAACGTTAAATTATAACATTTAAACGTGACTTTTTTCATTTAAATGACTTAGCTCAATTCTCCGAAAGCGCCCTGAAGCCAAAACTGAAGAAGTCAACTGATCATTCTGAAACCGAAAGTCAACCAACCTGAACTCATCTGGAAAACTGCCAAAAATAGAATTTACTAAAAATAGTAAATTCCAAAAAGTACTCTGAATGCTGAGACGAACATACCATCGCGAAGCCCTCTGAAAACCCAGAAGGAATCCGCCATTAAAACTATCCTCTTCGAGCAATAACCTCCTCAAAATTAGGAAACCCTAATTTTAACTTCCGACTAGCCTCCGGGTTCCCAAGGAAAGGCTAACGGTCACTGAAAATGTCAGGCTTGGAAAGGGGACATTACAGTCCGCCCTCCCCAAGATTGCTTGTCCTCAAGCAATCGCAAACTAGGATGCTGCAATATCTCATCACTTTCCCAAGTTGCATCCTCTATAGGCAGGTTCTTCCACTTTACCAAACATTCTCTGATAGTTCTATTCCTCAAGGAACGTTCTCTGACATCAAGTATCTCCTCAGGAACCAGAACCAACTGTCCTTCTTCATCCAACGGTGGCAACTGGGAAGAAGCAATTACATTGTGTCCAAGTGCCTTCTTGAGGCGAGACACGTGGAAGACGTTATGCACTCTGCTATCTGAAGGTAGCTCTAATTCATAAGCTACCGCCCCAACCTTTCTGATGACCCTAAAAGGCCCATAGAAGCGAGGTTTGAGCTTCTCAGCTCCACTCTTCTTGAGAGTTGATTGTCTATAAGGTTGTAAGCGGAGATAGACCATATCCCCAACCTCAAAAGAACGCTCTACACGCTTCTGATCAGCATACAACTTCTGCTGATTTTGTGCAATCTGCAAATTATCCTTCAAGGATCTCATTATGTCCTGACTATGCTGCAACAAATCCTTGGCTAATGGTGCTTTGCTGTCACCAAACACCAAATCTGCAAAGCTGGGTGCTTCATACCCATAAAGTGCCAAGAAAGGAGACATTTTGATTGACATATGGAAGGTAGAGTTGTAGCAGTACTCGCCTATATGCAGCCACTTAACCCAAGCTTTCTGCTGTTCGGACACATAATTTCTCAAGTAGCCTTCCAACCACTTGTTCACCACTTCTCTGTGCCCATCAGTTTGAGGGTGATAACTCGTGCTTGGAGTGAGCACAGTACCACTCATTCTGAACACTTCCTGCCAAAAGGTACTTAGGAACTTACTGTCCCTATCACTTACAATATTCTTTGGCAAACCATGAAGTCTAAACACTTCTCGAAAAAACAAATCTGCAACTTGGGCTGCAGTAAAAGTGCTGGTAATGGCAAAGAAATGAGCAAACTTGGTTAATCTGTCAACTACCACGTAAATGCAATCCTTCCCTTGGGCCTTGGGCAACCCGTGATGAAATCCATTGAAATGCTTTCCCATTTTTGATTGGGAATTGGAAGTGGTTGCAGCAAACCGGCTGGCAATGTATGCTCATTTTTATTTGCTTGACAAACAGGACATTCCTGAATGTAGCGTTGAACCTCCCTCTTCAAACCTTTCCAAGAAAACCTTTCTCGGATCTGCCTATAGGTCTTGAAAAAACCTTGGTGACCAGCAACTGGAATGTCATGAAAATTCAAAAGAATCTTCTTCTTGAGCTTAGAATCAGCCACCAGAAAGATTCTTCCCTTATACTGAATCAATCCCTCAACCACCTGGTATTTTTCATCATGGAAAGTACCTTCCAGGATGCTGGTTGCAAACTGATTTTTTGCATAATCAGCAAGCAACATGTCTCTCCAATCTGCAGTAAGCTCACACAATGAGCTAAGATGAGGTCTCCTTGACAGTGCATCAGCCACAATATTATTTTTTCCTTTGACATACTCAATGTCAAAGTCGTAAGCTTGCAGCTTACTCACCCATTTCTGTTGCCTCTCATTCAGATCCTTTTGGTGCATAAAATGCTTGAGGCTGTTGTGGTCAGTCTTAACCACGAATTTGTTCCCCACCAAGTACTGTCGGAACTTGGCTAATGCATGCATTATGGCAAGCATTTCTTTGTCATAAATTGAATATGACCTTTCCACACCCCTTAATTTTCGGCTTTCAAACACAATAGGGTGTTTGTCTTGCATCAGGACAGCACCAACTCCTTCACCCGATGCATCACATTGCAGCTCGAATGGCTTGGAGAAATCAGGGATAGCCAAAACTGGACACGAGCTCATGATCTTAAACTTATCAAAAACCACTTGAGCCTTTCTAACCAAACAAAGGCTCCCTTTTTGGTGAGATCAGTGGGGAGCAGCATTCTGTGAATACCCCTTAACGAACCTCCGATAGAAACCACAAAGACCCAGGAAACCCTTCAGCTGAGTCAAATTTTCCGGTGGTGGCCAATCAACCACTGCTTTTATCTTCTCCGGATCCACCTTCACTCCCTCAGCACTAATGATGTGGCCAAGGTACAATAATTCCTCCATTCCAAATTCACATTTGGAAGCTTTAGCAAACAGACTCTCAGACTCCAGAATACTAAGCACTTCCTCCAAGTGCTTGAGATGATCTCCCCAAGTCTTGCTGTAAATCAGAATATCGTCAAAAAAAATCAACACAAACCGCCTTAACTGATTCTGAAACACACGGTTCATGCAAGACTGGAAAGTGGCCGGTGCATTAGTCAACCCAAATGGCATGACTAAGAATTCAAAGTGGCCATAGTGACATCTGAAAGCTGTCTTTTCCACATCTGATCCCCTCATTCGAATCTGATGGTAACCCGATCTCAGATCAATCTTTGAGAAGAACTTAGCCCCATGTAGCTCATCAATGAGCTCATCTATTCTGGGAATGGGGTATCTATTCTTGATGGTGCTTTGGTTCAAAGCACGATAGTCCACGCACATGCGCATGGTACCATCCTTCTTCTTTACGAGAACCACGGCAGAAGCAAAGGGGCTCTTGCTTGGGCGTATGAAACCCATCTCCAAAAGTTCTCGGATATTCTTCTCGATCTCATCCTTTTGCCTCTTTGGATACCGATATGGAGTGGTGATCACTGGTTTAGCCCCTTCCTTGAGCTCTATGATGTGTTCTAAACCCCGTTCAGGTGGTGGTCCAGGAGGCAAATCTGCGAACACTTTGCTTTTCTTAGTGAGCAGTGACTGAATGTCAGGAGGTTGGTCACGTTTAGTCTCAACAGGACTAGTAGGAAGTATCATGCATTCGGCAACCCACTCAGCTTGATCGTGACGGATCAACCTTGCCATTCGTTTGAATGACACAACTCGAGGACCTCCGTTGGACATTCCTCTCAGAATTATCTTCTTACCATCTGATTGAAACTTCAACTCCATAGTTTGCAGATTCAACGAGATCTCTCCAAGAGATCGCAGCCATTGGATACCTAGAACTGCATCAGTATCCCCAATGTGAACAACATAGAAGTCATCTTTGACTTCGTAGTTCCCCAACTGCATGGTCATGTTAGATATCTTCTTAGTGCAAGTGATATGAAATCCATCGGCAACCATGACCTTGAATCCTTCGAACTCCTCTGTTTGCAGCCCCTTCTTGGCTACCACAACTTCATCAATGAAGTTATGAGTTGCTCCAGTATCGATCAAAGCAACGATTCGCTGCCCTTTGACCATTCCACGAACCTTAAATGATTCATTTCTTTGAAAACTGGAAAGTTGAGCTAAAACTCCACCACTTCCCTTCTCATCTCCGGACTCTTCTGGAGCTCTATCTTCTTCATTTCCCTCAAAATCAGATTGCTGGTCGGAAAAATCAGAACTACTTTCCCCAACAGAATAGTACTCAATCTGATTGAACTTGACCCCTTTAGGGCAAACATGGTCTTGAGACCATTTTTCCTGACACCGGAAACACAACCCCTTTCTTCTGAGTTCATTCAGGGTTTCTTGGTCCAACCTGGTAACATGGGGATTGCGATTCTTGAACTCCTTGTTCTGAGGTCTCAAATTATTTTTATACTGAGGCCTTTTTCCTTTATCCCTTTTCTGAAAAGGAGAATTTGACTGAAATTTCGCCTTAGGAGCAGCCCACTCCATGTTTCTTGCCTTTTTCATGGCTTCTTGCAGTGTTGGAGGATCAAAGGCTTTAATCCAGCCTTTGAGGGGTTCTGTCAACCCTTCACTAAAAAGAATCACTAATCTCCTTTCTGTGATTCCAGTCACCATGACTGAGAGTCTCTGAAACTCCGCGATGTAGGCTTCAACTGTGCCATACTGTCTCAGTTGAGCAAGCTCCCTGAAATGGATCTCAGGATCCTTTTTCTCAAACCTTTCGATGAGCCTAGTGGTGAACTCATCATATGTTGTGATAGACCGATGGCCTAGAGTGACGAGGCCATGGTACCACCACTCGTGCGCCACCCCATCAAGGTGTAGCGTAGCGAACTTGATCGCTTCTTCTTCCGCCATTGGTCTGAGAGCTAGATAATTATCCAGCTTTTGAATCCATGCTCGGGCTGAACTTGTATCACTCCCATCAAAATGAGGTAGTGTAATTTTGTTGACAGCTTGGTACAAGTCTCCTTGATTCGATGGTCTTCGTTGATCAAAGTTTCTTCCTTGCCCTTTGTTTTTTCTCTTATGATCCATGAAATCATTGAAGGACATATCCATCCTAATGTCGGCGGGTAAAGAGTCATACTCTGTACGGCCTTGCCTCAACTGCTCCACGAATGAAGCATTCTCTTCAGGATCTGGCTGAGTGACTACAGGAGCCACGAAAGTGGGTTTGAAAGGACGGGACGTGATGTAAGTGTTGTTGGACACCGTCCGGGCTGCATGCTCATCATGCTGATTGGAAGCACTATGCTCCCCTCTATGGCTTGAGTTGTTTTGCGGAATGGTATTGTGGCCCACTCTACCCATCATGAGTGAAACCATATCCATTAACGCATCCATCTTCTTCTCAAATCTCTGTCCTGGACTGATGGACCTCTCTCTTCCCTTACCACTGTCATCTCTACTGTTGGTAACCCTCTCGTTACCACCTACTGCTCTTTCACCTTCTGCCATAGCTGATTCCTGAGAAGACTCCCAATGAGCCCTCAAGACTTCTGAAGCTGTCTGACCCTCTGGAGGTTGATGAAGCTGGAACTGTTTTCCAACTTTCTTGTCTTCCCTTGCAAAGTACCTCTTTTCTCTGTCACTCATAGACAGACTGATCACAGGCTGGCAGGATCTTGGCTCTGATACCACTGAAATATTCCGAGCCAAATTTTTTCGATTTTTACAATTAACAAATTACAACAGTGCACCCATTAAGGTTAGATGAGAAAACCAAAACGTGCAGGAAACAACTCTAACCAGAATGGCACCGCTGAGGATGAGCATTGGTCAGAGGATCTTCTACTCTACTTGCAGAAAGGAACTCAACGTCAAGTATGTGCTACCCAATCCAATGCGGAGTGAGGGGCGACCATATGACGGAGTGATTACAAGGTCTACTGCTTGAAAGAAAATGCTGAATACAAAATCTACTGCTTGAAGGAAATTGCAGAAAACTAAAAACCCTCAACACCCAGAATGTGCTTGCTAACCCGGGGTGGGATAGTAGCGACCATAGGGCGGAGATCTATCTATTACAACTTCAATGAAATGGAGCAATACATATTCAAAGCAATGAGCTGGAGAGTGACTGCCAGTACTACTGGACAGTTTACAATTTCATATTATATGCCTGTCAAGATGTTAGAGCTGAATATATGAATCATACAATACAATAAAGTCTCTTCTTGACTGAGTTCAAGAACCATATGAAATTATTACAACTTTTGATTTTCTGTTTTTCACAAATCTGCAATGTCTGATTAAAAACAGCAGTCTAGGAAAACATATAAATGCTCACAACTCCCTATTCCCTTACTCAAATGAAGAGATTCCTAAACCATAAGACTACCAACACAATGGCGCTCAAGATGATATGAAGAAACAGACTTAAAACACTCCAAATGATTAAGGCACAATTCCCAATGCATAAAAAGGTACGGCCCCAGCTGAAGAACTCGATTTCTCTTTAAAAATTGCAAACTCCACATAAAAATCTGTAACTTAGAGAATGGTGGCGCCTAAACCTAACACAACCAATGGACTAACACCCACAAAGATATTTTTGATATTTTTTGATTTATGAACTCAACATGCAATCTGCTGTCTAAAATTTAATGCAATAAACTGAAACAATAAAATGCCAAAGACAGATTTTACAATGCAAGAACTGAACACAATGAATAACTAAGATGCACTCACAAAGACTGAATTTCACCACTTGATGTTGTCTCTCAAACACGAAGTGATGCCCGATGCTAGGAGGCCTTCATTCCTCGAAGCGATTCCAGAGCCAATCCGGCAGCATAACAGTGTATTTTCCAAGATGATCCAAAATGATGCACAAGCCTCCTTTTTATAATTTTTTGTTTGACTTCACGAAACCCTAAAATCAGATTTTAGGTCAAAACTCTAATCTTCTCATGAGGGCGTACTTTCTCTTCAAGTCTCCCAATCTGATATTTTAATTCAATATTAAACTTTGGAATATGCGCCCCATTAAATCTTGCTTTGACTTAAGAAATAATTAAAATTATTTCTTAATGAGGGCGCCACCCATAAAACCCACTTTTTAAAACAACATTAAGTCATTAAGCCTAAGCCAAAAGGGTCAACGTTAAATTATAACATTTAAACGTGACTTTTTCATTTAAATAACTTAGCTCAATTCTCCGAAAGCGCCCTGAAGCCAAAACTGAAGAAGTCAACTGATCATTCTGAAACCGAAAGTCAACCAACCTGAACTCATCTGGAAAACTGCCAAAAATAGAATTTACTAAAAATAGTAAATTCCAAAAAATACTCTGAATGCTGAGACGAACATACCATCGCGAAGCCCTCTGAAAACCCAGAAGGAATCCGCCATTAAAACTATCCTCTTCGAGCAATAACCTCCTCAAAATTAGGAAACCCTAATTTTAACTTCCGACTAGCCTCCGGGTTCCCAAGGAAAGGCTAACGGTCACTGAAAAAGTCAGGCTTGGAAAGGGGACATTACAATTACGAGGTGAAAAAAGTGGCAAATCTCTGTTTTAGGTTGATTAACCTTTGGGCTACTCTTTTTCCCCCTTACGTTTCCATTTTCGTCGATTTCTGAGTTGTTTTTGGTGTCTTTTTCATCAATTTCGGGTTTTCAGAACAACTCAGCAAATAGGGAAATTTAGACTCCAAAAGCAAAATTGCTAAAGTCTCTCAAACAACCGAAATTGCTTAAGTTATCAAAAAACCCGAATTTGTTAAAGTTTTTATATTTCGACAAAAGGCAAAATTGCTAAAATGATTCAAAAACCCGATTTTGCTTTAATGACTTGAAAAGTTCAAATTTTTCATAAGTATTCATTTTTGTCAAAATGAAAATTGTCAAGTCATCTAAAAAGTGCGAATTTGCTTAAAGTGAAATTGTTATTTGGCTTAAAAAACCCGATTTTGTTAAAGAAAGCATGTAAAGCTTCAAAAAAAGCCCGATTCATGTTTTTGATGACATTTTGCATTGCAAAAACTTCTGAAAAGTCCGACTTCTCTCAGATTCGAGCTAGTAGAATTCTTCCTTGCTTTTATTGCCCCATTTCATGGAGATTTAGTCAACTATAATGCTCGAAATTCGGATATTTGCCAGTAAATAGCCATCGTCCTCTTTACTTCTGCACACGTCTAGGGTTTTCTCTCTGTAATTTCTCATATACAACTCACTTCAGGTATGATTCGCATTTCTTCCTCTTTCTTTCAATGTTTTACTGTTATTTATTTTATTTTCAACGTCATTGTCTTCTACATACGTCGTTTTAGATTTTTATGTCTTTTACAAAACGCGTTTTTTATTCCTACGCATTTTTCCTTCTGTTTTTCACCTTTACCAATGGTTATTTTTGTATATTTATTGGTATCTTTTTGAAGTTTTATGGAAACGCGTTTTACTTCACTTTCATTATCTTAAACACGTTTTTCTTTGCCTCCATCTGCCCTCATTTAAAAACGCGTTTTCTTATTCTAAAAACGTTTTTCTTTATATATTACATACTCCATATATTCGCCTTATATTATCAAAATGTGTTTTTCATTACTTTGCTGTTTCAGCAATAATGTTTCAAATTCATTCCATTGCCATATGTCCTTCATCCCACTCGCCCTCTCCTTCATCTCACTGAAATTTTTGCCTTCCATCTCATTTCATATACCTTTATACTCCATACATAATGCATTTTTCACTTTTAAATCTGCCTTATGATAAAAACGTGTTTTTCTCATTTACCATTCCAGCAATAAACTTCCATGTTGCCTTCATTTCATCTTCCATGCTTCGTTTCATCCACTTCAAATATCCATTATCATTTTCCAAAATAAATAATTCACTTTGTCTCTCATTTCGGATTTTTAGCTCAAAAATACAATTTCGGGATTTGCAATTGAAATAACAATTTTTAAAAAATTGCAAAATTGAAAAATTGTTAAACTTCCGAAAAATCCCGATTGCCTTTGTGAAAATTGTCAAAGCTCTTTAAAATCCCAAAATTGCAAAAAGCAAAAATTGCTAAAGTGTCAAAAAGTTCCGAAATTGTTGAAGTCACTCAAAAACCCGAATTGCCTTAAAAAGCACAAAAGTTGACCTTTTTGGACGAAATTCCAAATCCAAGCCAAAGATCTCTTTATCTTGCTGTTTCAAGAAGAGACATGCTATTTTTGACTGCCACCATTCCATTTTAATTCCCAAATCATCTTCATTCGCCTTCCATCTTTCTTCCAAAGTTCATTTCATTGTTCTAGGGTTTGAGTTTCGCCATGTCCTCTCACGTTGATGCTGATGATGTTCTGACCTTATGGGGTTTTCACCGCAGTCTTGCAGATTCCTGTTCAATGACGGATGAACCAACTTCTCCAGCAGGCAAAAAGATGAAATATAAGTTTGATAAATATCAGAATGAGATTTCTCCGTCTCACGTCGTTTCAAATATCGACGAGATCAAAGACACAGAAATCGGGCATGTTGATATGTCCGAATTTCTTGAAAGAGCTGAGAAATCCACTTCTTCTGATATGCAAAAATTGCTGAGGAGTCATATTCATCTGGTGGCTTCTTTTCCTGTTGCTGCCCTAGAACCAGAATTCGTCCTTGCATGTGCAGCACGCTTTGATAGACAATCCAGAACAATCAAGGATGATGATGGCAACGTAGTTATCAGACTTGATGCTGAAACAATCAATAGAGTTTTCAGAGTACCTGATGCAACTACTTATTCAGAGATTTCATTGAAGAGTGCTCACAGACATTTTGAGCAGAAAAAGAGTGATTGTATTAAACATATCAACTCTAAATGGCTTCTTAAATCACGACCTTGTGTGACCCGTATGCCCAAGTTGTACCGGTCTGATTTTATAGAAGAAATTAACGATATGATCACTCTTCTGAGTAGAATTGCAGGGTTGAAAGTTTCTAATATGTTTGAAAACTGGATGTATAAGTTCATGGTTGTTATTAGAAAAGCACATCATCCAATTTTCTGGGGAGAAATAATCAGTGACTGTTTGTGTGAACAACTTGCACAGGTTCCTACCACTCTTACCTTCTATATGAATTCATACTTGGTTTATATAGCAGCTTCCTTGAGACATTTTCCAGGCTTATCTCCTGAAGGTGACAGATCCTTGGTGCCTGTATGGAAATATTATGACCAGCTGACTTTTATTCCAAGTCGAGCGCATTATAGAAGGGTTCAAGATGCCTTCTTCGGTTATTTTATGTGTTTGTTTGACAAAGAGTTGGTAAACAACAGGGTGTCTGATGCAGCTTGGAATAAGGTAAATCAATATGGCTGCTTGTTTCTTCAATTTCCTACATTCACTTATATGAGAGTTGGATGCTTTGAAGACCAACCTTATATGCTCCCAAGATATCCAACTGATAAGATCATTCTGATGGAGCTGGGAAGGCAGTTAATGGCAGTTCATTCACGTCAAGCTATACAACACAAGTCTGGAATTGGTATTTCTTCACATAATCCATTGGTAATCGGCAGGTATTCTTTGACAACTTCTTCAAGAGCCAAAGCAATGGAAACTGAACTTCAGGAGATAACATTGAAGAGATTCCAAGCTAGAGTGGATTTTGATTACAGGAGGATGAAGGATAAAATAAAAAGAGCCTCCTTCACTCATGTTCACCGCATTGAAGACATTTGGGCAGACTTCCAGACAGAAAAGGATATATACAAAATGGATTATTGCAGGCTAACTTTGGAGCAAATTATTGATCTAAATCTGACTTTAATTCCAGAGGGAGTAATTGATGATAGGCAGATTTTGGATCCTGAGTACGAAGAACAAGGAGTTGCTAATGCTCCCATTCCTGCAATTCAATGGTCTCAAAAGGAATCCGTCTCTATCTTTGATAGATTTCAATCAGTCTTGGCGAACACCAACTCTTGGCTCAAAAGCATAGGTGTCAAGACTATCAAAATCAAAGTTAGAGCTGAAGATGACCCAGCTGGTCCTAGAGGATTGAAATCAGAAATCAGGGAACAATCAAAGGAAGGAGCTTCCTCTTCAAGTACCAGAATCAAGCTGAAAGTAAGCAGAGCTCCAGAACAACCATTGGATAGGGAAACATTAAAGGGTAAGGAAGTCAATGAAATGCAGATTCAGATATTAGATCAGCAAGAAGAAGACGAGGTTCATGAGACCTCTACCATTCTAAGTGAGATAATTCCTCACGTTGAAGCTCCGATACCAGAATCAGTCATATCTCCTATGTCCCCTATCGACAGTGATGTTGATTCCTTTTCCACCGTTTTTGTTCCTTCTATTCCACCACAAGAGACTAGTCATCAATCTTCATCAGTGATGGATACTCCCATGATGAACTTACCTAGTAACTTCAAGAGTATTTTTGACATAAATCCAATCTTTCCAGTCATGTCAGAAATGACTCTTCCAGAAATTGATACCTCTGTAACAAGCTTTGATTGTTTCATGGCCAATCCTAGTTGTAATTTGTCTTCTGCACAAAACATAGTTGCTGTACAAACCGAGGCACCATCTAGAATTTTTGTTGTATCACAAACTGAGCCCATTTCTACAGAGACTGCAGTTGCCATTTCAGATGTGACAACCTTGGATCTTCCTCCCTGGCTGAATTCAATTGCTCCCAAAAGAAAGAAACAGGCAGTGTCTCCTGATATTTTTGATTTCCAAAAATTGAAGAAATCAAAACCAGTGATTGCAAAGAAAGCTAAGACAGTCTCACAGGTTTTTGTTGACAGCAACAGAATGAAATATGCTGAAATTGCAGAGCCTTTAGTTGATAAACCACATGAAGAAATGCAGGTATCTGATTACAAGTTCACAAGAGTCGAATTGGGCAAGCAGACTCATGCCAATATGATGCAGGATGCTCAGAGTTCAGTAACAATTCTGACACAAAGCTATAACGAACTCTTAGCTAAAAAGGAAAAGCTCAAAGAAGACAATGCTCAGCTAGTTTCAGTCATTCAAAGGATTACAGGATCATCAGAGGCAGTTGATTCTCTATCTACAGCTCCTCCAAATGAATCAGTTAGACAATTAGAAAGAATTGCGCAAAAGGCTAAAGCAATTGATTCATGGATAACTCAGCTAATTGAGCAAAGCATTCCAATGATTGAGAAGACGTTGCAAGTTTTCAAGAATGTCAGAATAGCAAAGATAAAGCTGAATCAGACTTTGGAAGCCTTCAAACAAACTTTGGAATCACTTGAGAAGGATTTAAAAATCTGGCATGAGATAGATCAAGTTAAGTTACAAATTCTATGCAGCAATTCGATCTTGCCAAACAGAGAGAAGTACATAGAATTTGAAGAACTTATGACAAATAGATCATTGGTCATTCAAGATCTTATCAAAGATATCCAGGCCACTTTAGAAATGAATGATGAAGTTCAGCAGGATATTCTTTCAAGTTTTGAGAAGATCTCATGTACGGTTTTGAATCAAGAAAATGAATTACTTGAAGCTGATTCAGTTACTTCAGAAATGGCAGCCAATCTTCGTCAACAAATGGAATCAGAGCAGTTTTCTATGGATTCGATTCAAAAGCTTATCAATCATCAGACAATCCTTGAGAAAATGCAAACTACTTATGAAGAGCATAGATTGGCGACTATCAGATACTTTGATGTAATTCTGAAGACAGTTGCAGTGGCCAAGAACACGTTGGGTCCAGATCCGAATGAGTTGAAGACCATCATCAGCAAATTCTTATCTTTCAAAGATAGGAATGAAGCAGATTAAAATTTTAGATTGTTTTATGTAATTTTACTTTCGACAATATATATGTAAAAACAAATTTTGCAATTGCAAGTGTTCTTTCCTTGCAATTTTCGAAAATGTAATTACATGTAAAATCTTACAAGACAAATCACAATTTGGATTGTAATTTTGAATAAGTCAATCGCAATTAGTTATCGGTTGAGAGATTTTCTCAAGTTTGTTGAGATCCTCCCACCTTTTTCTCCAGACCTTCCTCCTATAAATACTTGAGGGGTCTATTGTAAATATATCTTTTTAGCAAGCAAGAAAACTCTGCAGAATTTTGTACTCATAAAGTCTTTGAGCTTTATAGTGGAATATTGTGAATTTTCAAGTAATATCAAGAAGCTGGAATTTCAGACTTTGAGCTGAATTCTTGTTTTGCATCCTAAATGTTCTTATGTCATTTTGGATCATTATTATTTTGTGATTACTTGAGAATTGTTGAAGATTGCTGAAGAGAGATTCGATTTAAATATTTGCAGACTTTGTGCTGTAAATGTGAGAATTGAATTCATAGTTAGTGTTAGAAATTGAGAATAATTGCAAGTCTTTGTGCTAGTATTAACTCTCATCTAGAATAGTTAATAGATACCTCATAGTTACAGATTTTACGCTGTTTTATGTTGTATATTTCCATAAAGTAATCGTTCTGAAAAAAAGGTTGATAGGATTTCATTCTTCAAGACTTTGTGCTTATTGAATTATTTTCCCGTCCCGGAGGAAATAACAGAAGTCTTTGCGCTTTCAGGAAACTTTATCTCCTCTTTCTTTATTCCATTGCATAGTTACCGTACTAAAGTTTTATCAACGTATACTGTTTCTTTTCTTTGAAGAGAAGAGAATATAATCTTTCCTGAAATAAGAGGAACGATTGCTGTCCTATCCATTTAGTTTTATTTAGTTAAAGGGGGAGCCTTCCCTTAATTAGGACAGTTCAAACTCACGAGCTGTGGTTGAAATCTCAATTTTGTACGCTTTCACGAGAATACAAAATTTCCAACCAACACATTGAACATTGGGAATTCTTTCCCAACATCTACGCTATCCTCACTGGAGTGATGGAACAACTCTTCACTGTATGCTGATTTGGAAACTTCAACGTACTCAACTTCATCCCACTCCTTTTTTGAAATAGCATTAGCAACCTTAATAATTTTGTCATTTGCATACCTTCCCTTTGGAACATTTAGGTACTCTACCATATAACTTTCTTGTCCCAGAACATTCTTTTCATGATTTGAGAGGTCACAAGAATGGTCCATGTGGAGTGCCTTTTCGGAAAGTGTGGAGATTTTATGTTTGTTTGATTTGAAGGGAGCTCGTTTTGATGTTTCCTTAATTCTCTGTAATTGTTGTTTTGCTCGAGTAGCTATCAACTTCGCTTCATTTGCCCTCATTAGCCATTCATCACACATTTCCTGGTTCCCCACTACAACTGGTGTACTTGTCTGCAACGTAGTTAAGTCCTTTCCTTCCTCATGAATACTAGGCTCAAGCACAAATACTGCATTGTTGTTAGTAGACAACCCAAGACCAGAAATTTCTTCCCTTTTCAACTTTCTGATATAGTTATATAGTTTTTTCTTACTTGGATTTCCTTCCTCGAGTATTCCCAAAAACTCATCAAAGGAGACATGAGTTTTGAAATCATCTGGTAATCCCTGGTACTCAGCAACAATGTCATTGGCTTCTATTTTCATTACCACCTGCTCGTCCTCTTTCTTTTGTAGGAGCTGTTGAAGCGTGTTTATCATCACGTTTTGATTTTCTCTAAGGGTGACAAATCTGTCCATCTGCATCATCATTAGATGGCTGAAATTTCTAAGTCACAAACCCAACAGGCTGGCAAGACTTCCAGCTCTGATACCACTGTAAGGTCCCTGACCCGTGGAACTCAATTTTGTAATTGTTTTGAAATGATTGATTTGTTTTGAATATGTGGTTCAGACCAGTAATAGGAAATATGTTGCATACATTACAAATGATCATTAGTAATGTCATAAAAACTGGGCAACACTAATGCACGCAGCAGTTCATGTAAGTAGTAATTCCCATATATCACAGACATTGACAGATCGAGAGATGGAATTAGATATTCAGGATTTCATTTTCAGTTTAACATAGTGACTTTGTTTGACTCAAACAGTGCTATTATAAGTAACCAATAGACTCGGAACTGTTTACTTTCCTGTGAATGACTCTTACCCATTACCCTAATCAACAATAGGAGATTATCATGTTCCAAGAGACCACTAGGCCGTGCTGATTATAGAACAGAAATAGTGTGTTGGCTGTAACAGCATGGACAGTATGATTTGCTGAGAACTACAAGCAGAAATAAATGGACTGTGAATGCAATTAATGGAATGGACAGTGCCCCAAAATACATTGCAGACTTAGAAGTCTTTATCAGCAGTTTGTAACAGACACTTGGTGCACCCAGAAATCTGTATTTGATATAATTAAGAGAAAATGTCCCAGAATAGTGTGAAACTACTTCAATCATTTCCCTTCAAAGTTGAAACAATGTTTCCAACAATCCATGACAGTCAAAGATTGGACACCCCTTTTTCACAAACTTATGAAACAAACTGAATAACACCCAGACACTTAATTTGGACTGTGAAGACAACAAGAAATGCAAATTTCTGAGCTTATATTGACTGTGATTTACATAAAGGGTGACATTAGAATGAATCAGCAATTTCTAAATTCTCAGTTTAGCACAATAGGTATTTGCATACACATAACTTACTACTGTTATGTATGAAACGACTCAGACCTGGTTACGGCTTGTTTTTCCAGCCTAGAAGTGGTGAAGTCGGCTCCAACACTGCCCAGAAATCACGTCCAGCAGTTGATATCCTCTCTTGAGCATTCGTTTCTCCTACTTTGGGTGTGCCCAGCTGAAAGATCCTCTTACAGCCTGTCTGGACCTTCAAGAAGTGACCTAGACCTTGAATATTGTTCAATACTGAGTCCCCTTTAACAGTCAAACACGTCCTTCCATTCTCTTTCCCAAATACTCAGCTCTACAAATTTTAAAAGGCTTCTATGCTTGGCAAGGTCAGTGCCTAGGGTTTCTACATAATAAAACACCTTCAGCTTGCACAGTAATCCTCCAAAATCGACCCACTGAAACGGTCACAACTTCAATGCAAAGTAGCCACGTATCTGGGTATTGTCAAATGCTGAGTCGTTTTCTTCACAAAAATCGCGTCTAAGAGAAGACTCCTCAAAAAAATTCAGTTCCACAACTCTAAATACACTCCCATGCTCTGAAAAAACTGCGCCTAGGGCTTCCTCAAGCTGAAACAGCTTCAAAGAGAGTGGAATGAGCTTAAGAATCGAACCAATGAAGGAACAAAATCTCAGTTTAAGAAAATCACGAAAATCTGAAGTAAATTCCCCAAGTAGGACAGATATTCCACTGTCGAAATGGGATCCAAAGACCAGTTCTTGCAGCCACGAACTTCTCAGGTTTTCCTCCCGTGAAAGCTAGGTATTCAAAAAAAGTGCGAATCACTTCTTCTTTCTTTCTTTTGTATTTTTCCTCATACAAAAATCAAAGTGACATTTATATGGTAATGTTTTTAATATTTCTTAAGTCACTTTTTAATTTTTCACAATTCAAAATATAAGTGACTTTTACCATGTGATATTTCAATATATTCCTAAGTCACTTTATAACTTGATTATTAATTATTTAATATGCCCCTTATAATAAGTAATTTAAGACTTAGGCAATATTAAATAATTAAGTCACTTCGTCGAAATCTTGGGGACATTACACAAAATGCTCTGTGCCATCAAGAATTCTGGTAATTAGGTAAAACATCCATGAACGGAATGTGCTAGCATCCTGTTGACCGGTAACTCGATTGAGCAAAGTTATCAAGATAGCAACTTCGTCCTTGAATTCACCACGACCAACCTTTTTAGGCATGTTAGTCTTCAGAACTTTCAGCCATTTTTGAGCCACCTTTCTCTGCGAACGTTGTTGATCTCCATCCCATATCTTCTCACAGGCCTCAATAACCACAGTAAAGTTATCTGAACGAGGAGGAATAGCAAAACATTTCTCTATGTCCTTCGGTTTGAGACTGCAAACAACCCTCCCATCAGCTGATCTGATTTGTCGTGAAGATGAGTCAATGCTTGATGCAAGCAAGAACGAACTCAAGATCAAAAGTAGTAACAGGAATGGATGCCGCTGCCAGCAATCCAGAACGTTCAAGATTTCTCAACGCATTGCTGCTAACACCCTCCAGACTGCTCAAATTAACCACTGGATAAACATGATTTAGGTCTGTATCTAAAGTTTTGACAAAATTATGCATAAGAGCCGATTTGGCCTTATAATCAATGAGATTGAACTGCATTTTGAAAATGAAGACTTTTGACTGTAAAGTCGAATGTACTTGAACAACTTTCTGAAGAATTGAAAATCTCTGGACAAGGCTAAAAATAGCCTATGACGAAAGAAATCTTCGAAATTTTTCTGAAACGTGGGTTTTGTGCAGAATCCAATTCTAAGACAACCTAGATAGTTTGATTCTCGAAAAAATGTGTTTCAGGCCCACATGCAAAGAAATTCTTGGAAAAAAGCACAGAGCTTCAGAATGAAGACTAAAAATCTAAGACATGGGTTTTGCTGCAAATACTGAAGTGTGTGAAACCAGACGATCAAATTCTGAAAATATGTTGAATTTCTTTGACATGCGAAGAAAGTACCTAAGATGAGAAATAGAAGAAATAAGACAGAAGATAGAAAGTTTTGCTTGTTCTGCTTTTGAAAAATTCGCCAATCTCTATTCTGGAACTTGATGAAACCTACATGCAAAGTGAAAACAAAGTCTGGAATCTTCTTCTTCTGATCAATCTGAATCCGTTGCTATGAAGAACGCTGAATTCTGACACCTTTAGCACCTTTAACCTGCTGCTCGCTCACGAAGAATGTAGACTTCGAAGCTTGAGATGAAGAAACAATGGACGCCAATGCTTGAATAAATAGATTTTCATCATTGAAATTCGCATAAAGCATAAAACCTTGAAAAATGGCGCTTGGCTTATGATTGGACCTTATTTTAGTTAACTGAAACTAAAATGAGCTAAATAAAGCACCATGCTTTAGGGTTTCCCTTTCAATCTTCAGTTAACAACACCATTTAAAGCAACATGCGAATTTGACTTCAGTTGACAATCCTTGTTGAATTCGCCATCATTCAAAATTCACTAAATTTACAATTTAAGAATTAAAGCGTCCATTATTAAGACTTCAGTTGACATTTAAAAAGTGAAGCGCCAACTTCAACCTCATGCTTTAATTCTAAATATGGCGACCCTTTTAAGACTTCAGTTGACAATGAATGAATTCGCCATACTTCACAAAATCATCACAATTCAACCAAAATTCGCCATGCATGCAAACTCAAGTTGACTTTCAAGCATAAACTTCAGTTAACTCAACATGCAAACAAGTTAACTCGACATGCAAAGTTGTTAACTGGACATGCAAACTAGTTAACTCGACATGCGAACTGAAAGATCACTCAACATGCCAATATATGAACTGAAGATGACAACCTAGAAATCGTTCAGTCTAACTGAAGTCAGAACTCAAGTTAAGGCACACCAGTCAACTTATTTCGAAAACTCAACTTTGACCTCTTAAGGCGAATTCCAGACTTAGCCAATTTTCATGAAAATTTGGACTTAAACCTCTTTCGAGACCCCTTTTCATCCTCTGACTCTGGCTGACTGACTCCACCGATTGGCTGGCTGACAGGTGCATCGCAGAGCAGGATAAAAACTGATCAAAAGGTACCTTTAAACTGCAGACCATAAAACTAACATCTGAAGGCTCAAAAATCCAAGCGCCCTTTTCAAAAGCTGCGCTTTTTCTCAGACTTTGTCAAATTTCTCCATCTTCGTTTCGTACAAAGGGAAAAACAAATCCTTCATAGCTTCTGATTAATCAACTTTCAGGACTGGATCACAGGTTCATTGCGGAGCTGACTTCATTCTGCACGACAGTTGCAAAGGCACATTTCTCCAGAAAACTTCATCTGAGGGGTGAAAAACAAGGGCGCCTTTTTGAAAAGTTGCTCTTTTTCCTCCAGACTTGCCATTTCTGGAACTAACGAAAATAACACTAGAATTCCGACTGCAAGCTGCTGAGTCATCTTCTGATCTGATGGAGACAGGCAACGGAAAGCTGAGCGTAACACGGACAAATTGAACATCTGAAATCATCAAAAAGAAGGCATTAAAGGCTTGAAAAGCTCAGGCGCCTTTCTGAAAAAGTGCTCTTTCGCTTTTTCCTTTGATATTCTGACTAAGATTTGACCCCATGTTTGACCTCCGACTCAGGCACTTCTGCAACTCAGATTCACCCACTAACGGATGCGTCGCGCAGCTTGAAAAAATGTGAGATAAACATCCTGGGTGGCATTTAGCCAAAAACCTTCATCTGACACCTCAAAAAGATGGGCGCCTTTTTCAAAAGCTGCTCTTTTCTCCAGTGTTAGCCAATTCTCATTTTCCTCTCATTTTCCGCTATATCTTCCGTAACTTGAACAAAACAACTCCATTTGACAGGCTTAATAGCTCATTGCGAAGCTGACGTGATCTCGGACAAATGTCTGCTAGAGGTGACAAACCTTAAAAACAGAATCTGAGCCCCTAAAAGATAGGACGCCCTTTTGAAAATGTGCTCCCCTCTCCAGAGATAGAAAATTTTGACAATTTTCCTTCAGATTTGCACTTTTCTTAAATTTCTTCAGTAATAGACTGACATGACACTGACACCAACTCCATATTTAAAAAGCCCAAAAACGACCTTCTGACATCACTTTAACAAGATTAAGACTCAATTAAGCAAAATGCCTTAGTGAAGCAAAAAATTTGGTTTTGGGTACAACAGGCGGTAAGCCAGCCTCTTCCACTTATCCAGCGGGTATTACAATGAAATAACAGAGAAGAAGTAAGATTGCCGACAGTACTACTGTTCAGCTTACAATAATTAGAGATTTGCCTGCCAAATACATAAAATAAGAAAGTCTAACCATGCTGCAATATAGTATAATGTCTCCTCAATGATCACAAAGACTTTCAACCCAAACCCAACTCAAAAGATAGACTTTACGCAAGCTGATATGACAGAACAGCAACTTAATATGCATAACCAACAACCCTAGAATTCACTAAAATGCTCACAACTCACTCAATACTTGCCAGAATGACATGAGACTTGATGCAAATGAAAGCTAGGATGATGACAATGAAGACTAGACAAAGAAACAGCTGACAAATTGAAGTATTTTTTTTCTAAACACTTGCCAGGCAAAACAGAATGGTAACAGCCTCAAGAAATGTTCTACCAACAAGATAAAATCCAAGACACCTCTAAAAAATCTGCAACTTGGCATAGAGGGGCGCCCAAGGCTAGCAAATGCATGGGTAAACTACCCAGAACCAAAATAAATTCGCCCAAAGACTTATGAGTATAAACTTCAATCTGCAATACAAAATCAGCAACTCCAGATTTTGATTAAAATGCAAGAAACTGAACTACAAATGCAAAACAACTTCTACAATGCAAAATCTCACTACAAATCTCACTCAACTACAATCTAACTCTCCACTAGTTGCTGTCTTTCAAGCAAGAAGTCGAGCCAAGGCTAGGAGGCATTCATTCCTCGAAGCAATCCAAATACCATTCCGGCAGCATAACTTTACTCAAGACATAAGATAATCCAAATGAGGACCCAAGACCTCCTTTTATAACTTTGTGAAGACTCTCCAGAAGCTTCTAGAAACCCTAACTTTTCAAATTTGAAATAACTCCTTTCCCTCCAAAGATGGCGTCCCATTTTCCAAGCAATATTTGACTTTAATTTTAAATTAATTCCCTCCTCAAAGAAGGCGTCCAACTCAAGCATGAAATAGACCTTTGAATAATAATAAATTTCCTTCAATGAAGCGCCCACCCTTGAAGAACACCTTTTAAGAACAACTTGAAGTGATGTAGCTAGGCCAAGGGGGGAGTCAACATTAAAATATAACATTAACATAACATTATTTAAATAAAATGAACTTATCTCTCCAAAATGCGTCCCAAGGCCAAAATTGATCAAACCAACTAAGCTGACTGAATATGAGAGCCATCCGTGCCGAAACCAACAGGACCACTACCAAAAATAGAATTTACTAAAAATAGTAAATTCCAGAAAGTTGCCCGGATCAAAGTGCATGCGATACCAATGCGAAGCTTTCTGAAAACCCAGAAAGAATCCGCAATCCAAAATCCCAAACTCCAGGATGTAGTCGTCGTAACTTACTAAAAATAGTAAGTCCGGAAAGGTTGCCCGACACAGTTGCAAATCATACCTCTGCGAAGCTCTCTGAAAACCCAGAAGGAATCCAGAATCCAAACAACCAAACTCCAACAAGCAAAACCCTGAATCATCAAGAGAACCCACCAAGCAGCCGGAAACCCTAATTCTGCCATTGACTAGCCGACAGCACACTGGGAATAGGCTACTAATCACTGAAAAGTGAAGTGCTAAAAACGGGGACATTACACTATCATCTCCATGTGTCAACCCCCAAAAGAGGTTAAACATAAACATTTCATGAGGTCCATAAAACCTATAAGGTCCAATATTCAAAAGCATCATAGGGTCCAAAGACATTCCACTAGCCAAAGCATATTGATAAATGTGACATTAGGGACATATATCAAAGGCCTAATTGATATAGGGGATATCAAAGCAAAACAAAGTGTATCCATCTTGTCTAAAAAACAATTAAGGCTATGCAAGAGCTTGCTCTAAAGGATGATCAAACTTGCTCCCAATCAAATCAAGATCAAGGCATCCAAGTCAAACTCCATTCATCCTACATAAAGTCCCAAGAACAAGAAACCCAAACTAATCCTATCTACTATCCAACTACCTCTTCTTCATATGATGAGACACTTGACCCCCTTGAATACATAGACAAACATAATGAGCATATTGGAAACAAAGTTCTAAATGATGTTGATCATATTGATCATGAGGATAAGCAAGTCATAACCAATCATATTGAGCATATAATTAATCAAGGTACCATAACTGTGAACAAGGAGAAAATGCAGCAATCTTAGCAGTTTGATCCAACCACCATTCTCTAATTTGGTCTTTCTATAGATGGGTTCACAATTCATTCTTGGATATCTAAAGATGGGTTCACATATTATTTTTAAAATAGGACCTATTCTATTGCAAAGCAAACATATCAGATCATGAAATGTCAAAGAAAAGGATCAAGTCTTAAAGAGCAAGGCATCCTAGAATCCATACATGTTAAATAAAATAAAAGATTTCAATGCATCAATTACAAGCCTCTTAATGAACACATTAAGGATGTTAATGACACTTTTATAGATTCTAAGAAAACTTCTCCCAACAGCCAAATTGGTTCCTCTTCTCACTCCTACAAAGATTTTGCTGCCCTAAATCCCTCTATTGACACTACCATCTCTATTACCGAACTTGACCTTTCATCACCTAAATCCATTAATTAGGATCAGCGTAATCACTCACCATTTGACTTAGTCCAAAATGATGGAGCCATGGGATTCCAAAATATTATTTCCCCAAGGGATCACCATGTCATAAAGCATCAACATGCAATATCAAATCAAAATCAATTCAGAAATCAAAATTACCCCAAAGGCCCACAGGGGTCCACTAGTCAAAAAGGAAGCAAAAGGGAAATTTGGATACCCAAATCCCAAATCCCTAAATTCAAAAGTTCAAAATCCATTTGGATCCACAAATCCCTAGTCCCTAAATCAGTATTCCACAGCGACGCATCCCCCCCAAAAAAACCCCACATTTCAAGGATAGGGACATCTCTGGGATGCAGGGACTTGGGGGAAACATCCTCCCACCATCCCACCACTGCTACTCAACTCTCCAAGACGTTTCCAAGACACCACCTAGTTTGGGGACTCCGGGACATCCCCAAGATGTTCAGAAGACTTTGAGGAGCTCTCAATCATCCCAAGGACTTCTAGGTGTTGCAAAAAAATAAGTGATAAAATTATGAAAATGACATTTACCATGAAGGTTTGTAGGGTTTTGAAGGCCTTAATTTGTGCTTGGTGGCGAGGACTCTGCCCTTCGACCCCACCATGTATCAAGACAAGGAACGCACAAGGGGCGCTACCTCTCAACACTGCAATGGATGCTGCTCCTTGACACCACAAGGGGCACTGGCCCCAAAACCCCACAAGGACCACTGCCTTTTGACCCCATTGGAGACTCTACCCACAAACCACCACAAGGGGCATTGCCCCTTGATCCCAAACCTCCACCCACTATTGTTAATGTTCAATACAATCATTGTCATGTTTTTAATGTTTATTAGTTTAAACTTTACTTAGTATGCCAAAGTTTCATTTACAATTCTATTAATTATTTCTGATTTGCCCCCAAACCTCTACATCATTGCCATGTTTTTAATGTTTCAGTTTAAACTTTACTTGGTATGCCAAAGTTTCATTTGCAATTCTTATACTTATTCCTTAAACATCTTTTCATAACTAATTTTTCAAGTATTGTATGTATGTGTGCCACCCCCCACCGCCTCGCCTCCCCTATGTCATCGTCCTCTCCCATCCCAAACTTAGGCCCTTGGTCCCCCCATCCCCAAAACCCATCCCCTCGCTTTCCTGTCAAGAAACTTCGTGGAACTATACCCTAAATCCAAAAGTTCAAAATCCATTTGGATCACCAAATCCCTAATCCCTAAATCCAAAAGCTCAAAATCCATTTGCATCCCCAAATCCCTAACCCCCAAATCCAAAATTTAAAATCCATTTGGATCCCCAAATCCCTAACCCTAAATCCAAAAGTTTAAAATACATTTGGATCCCTAAAGCCCAAAATTTTGAAATCTAAAAGTCCAAGTGCTTGCAAAAACCCGGAATCTCATATGCAAAATATCCAAAATCATGTTATTAAAGATTCAAAGATCCAAAATCCATCATCCAATCCAAAGTAAGTCCAATTGCAAGATTCAACATGGTGTGTAGAGTTGTTTGATCTTGATTCCCCTTGCTCTCATAGCATTTAATCATGCCTTCACAACCCCATCCTTCTATCCACCTATTTTTCACAACCAATTACATTACCCAACATACCTCCACAATCATATGCCTTTAATACAATATTTCGAATAGCCTCCATCCATCCTTCATCCAACACACCTCTTGTTTCATTTCCCTTGGAAACATCCTCTAGCATAGGGGCCATGATGGTACCATGGTTAAGGTAGAAGTCAACTTACCAATCAATGAAGTTCACAACATTCAACATGGTCCATGTAAAGTTATTCTTAGAAAAAGCTATTATCAGTTTATCATGGAAAATCCAATCAAGAGTTAGAACGTATAGTGAAAATCATGCCTCTCAAGCATTTTATACAAATGAAATTTGGAAAAAGCCAAAAAAAATTTAAAAAGTTCAAAAATAAAAAAGGAAAAATCAAAATAGTAAAGAGAAAATTCCGTCCAATAATGAAAACCATTCCTATGGCACTTTGGGCAAGTACCATGATGAAAACTTGGAAAACAGACATCATGTGTAAACTAATTATCAATGAGTTCCTCACACTCGAGGGCAAGTTGTCCCATCCTCCTACATTATTCATCCTTACCATCCATACCAGCCCCTCATATAAATCCATCATGTCCACATATTCATCCATCCTCCCACTCGACTTTTGATTTTGACAAGGACAAGGGAAAAATGTTAGCACATGCTTTGGACACTTCTTGACATATCCCATCCCTTGTAGTAAATCATCCCTCCTTCAGCTAGCATCACAATGTAGTGTCATATGCAGCCTATTTAGACTAGGGGCATGCTTTTCTTATGTGGCATAGTCCTTGGATGTTGCATCCTAAATCCTTTAACACATCTATTATGAATCATGCATCCACTCCATCCACTATTTACAATATTTCCATCATTCCATCTAGTCTATTCTTCATCCTTGCTCCTGGATTTGGTTTTCCCTTGTCATTGGTTATAATGTTGAGACAAGAAATCCCATCTACCATTCAAAGCACAAGACTACCCAAAAATTTTCCATCAAAACACATACAATCTATAAAAATGCCAATACATTGCCTTCATGCCTAATCCAAATCTAAAGCTCCTACCATTTAAACATAACAGTGAAGCAAAGCAATCCAAGCAAATATCACCAACCAGCTTATCACCCATCCAAAAGCATCCAAAGGCTTTGTTCTTCATCTTACTATAAGTCGTGTTTAGTTCTAAATAATCACATTGTTATTAGGATGTATCCTTCCCAATCATTATGTTGTTTTTGGGACATATCACTCCCACATCAACAATGCTTTCATCATACACATCAATCTTTGGCTTTTAGCTTGACTAGCGGCAAAACATTGATGTTTTGTGGATTTTTATATGTTTTCTTGCTTGTGCATATTCTTGTTTTCATTTGCATCTATGTTGGTTTTGTTGGCATTTAAATTCGCACCTCTGGAATGCGTATTTGAAATGGACAGCTATGCATAGATAAACTGCTCTTCCAATTAGGAGGGGAAGCTCCCTCTTGCTGATGGTGTTGAAAGAAAGTAAACTAAGAACTAAGTTGCCTATCTTTTTGATCAGCTAGAGCACAAGGTTTATAAAACACAAACGCTGCAGCTGAGATTTTCTGATTTAAGAACTTCAATTACGACTAACTTAAGCTAAAGACGTTTCTAACTTCTCAAGTAATACGCAAAGCAAGAGAAACTAGAAATTAACAAGGTTGATCTTCTGACAAAATGCTTCAATAAACTCTTTTCCAACAAACATCTACACACTTCAATGTAAGCTGAAATTAAGATCATAAAAGCATAACACAAATAACGGAAATTTGAGACATTATACCAAGGCAAAGGAGGCTCATGATTTTATTTCTGAAACTTTTGGAACAAAGATTATCCTAACACATGCACGGAACAAGAACTTGCAGCTAAAGAGGCTTGCAAACTTGTTCTTACACAAAAGGGACAGCGATTACAACAACTACTTGTTGGCTAAAAGAGACTCAACAATTCGCTATCATAAACACAAGTGAACTAACACTGAATAACAGCTTGCTGGCTAAAAAAGACTCAGCAATTTGCTATCACAATAACCGTTAAAGAAAACTAATGAGCAAAAGCTCTTATTTATAGGCAAGCAGAGGAGTAGGGAACCCTAAAATCTCCTTGCTTTTATAGTCTAGGGCTTGCTCAGCAAGCAAGTTTTATTTCTAAATCTAGAAAGAAAATAACATCTAACACCTAAGAAAGCATGAAAAGTAGGGAACGCCAACTATTACATTTATCTTCTTTCTCTTCTTCAAAGAATGGATAAGAATCGTTCCAAGAATAGAAAGAAAGTGGAAAGAAAGCTTCTAGATGAAAACCGCTTTAAATCTCAATCATATCCACTAAAAAGCAGGAAACTGGTTCGTGGTCAGGTGCATTGATACCATCCAAGGAAATATTCCAATTCTCTAAGATGTCTTCGCCTTCTGTGTTCAAACTTAGAGAATCTTTCACTTCTTCAGTTGCTTTATGAGTTCTATTCTTGAAAAACATAGCTGCCCGAAAAGATGACTCACTAATTGATAACTTGGCGGCTCTGCAACTTTATGCTTCTGACACTTCTCTTGACTTCCAACAGAAGAGTATTGCACAACTCTTTTCCGATACCTTTCATTTTTCTCATATCACACTTCCTCGTGTTCTTCAGCTGAGATGATGAAGATTTGATATAGTGCTGATTTGGTCTTAAACTCGAGAGGAGTGTACTCCATATTGAAAACCTTGAAAAATGACTATAAACTCGCCTATGTTCAGACAAACTTTGAGCAACTTTCTATTTTTAGAATGCTGGTTTTTCTTCCTCCAACGGACAAATTTTTTGGAAATTTTTCTGAGATATGGGTTTTTCTCATAATTTCGTTGCAATACAACCCAGATCGTCCATTTTTGAAAATTTTGAATTTAGACTGAAAAAGTAGCAAACCCTAATTTCTTCAATTTTTCACCTAAAAAGTTGGCACCTGTGTTTTGTTCAGAATATAATTAGAAATGGACCCAGTTGATCAGATTTGAAAAACAATGATGGATGATCGAAAAAGCAGCCAACCCTAGAATTTGAAATTTTTCTTGAAAAAGCTGTGATATGGGTTTTCTTCAGAAGATTGTTCTGAAAGGACCCAGATGATCAAAAATTGGGAACCCTGAAGATTTCACTAACATGCAAGGAAAAAGCAGCTGCTGCAACTTGATGATTTTCCTAAAAAATTCTTCAGAAGAATGAGATGAAAAGACCCAGATGGCTGAAAACTAAAATTCTTTGACCTTCTCCTTCAAAAATTTGATCTTCTAGATGAAAAAGCTTGAAAAAGCAAGGCCATATGCTGCTGGTCTGAAAAATTTAATGAAGAATCAGCAAACTTGAGTTCTTGAATTTTGAAATATTACTTCAAACTTGCTGCTCCAACTTTTTCTCCTTTGAATGCTACCTGCAAAAATAATGAAAATTACACTGAAGAGAGGTGTTAAATAGACTTAGGGTTTGAAATAGGTTTGCTTTCTTTTGCTTTTATCTTCAAGACCCTAAACTTGGCCTGTTCAATGAACTTGGACATCCTCTTCCTCTTGCCATCTTTGAAATTTTGAAAATTTTGACAATTCTACTAAGGCATTGAAAGTTGGGCGCCCTTCTTGTGTAACGACCTGACATCTACGTAAAAAAAAAAAAAAAATTCTATCTTTTACAACTTTTAATCATAGTAATGAGTAAACAACATAGTAATAAAAATTTTCTTTTCTTATCAAAATAAAGTACAACATATAAATATGATTTCAAAGCTTTTCCCAATTTAAATAACTTTAACTTTTCAATGATTTACAGAGTATGAAAGTATAAGAAATACATACACAGCTTTAACAGCTTTTGCACAAATAGAAGTAAGACGGTCCAGGTTCTTCCCTTTCAAATCTTGGTTCTTCGGTTGTCAGGTTGTGGAGGAGAAACATCACTCGGGTGCTTTTCCGCCAACCACGGACTAATAATGCGGTCCCCCGCACATTCATTTTTCAATGAATGGCCCTCCCTTCGTCGAAGAGATTGGTTGAGTAACCGATTCCGTTAACCAACTGAGCATAGTGTCGTGTCCTACATTACTAGATCCTTGTATCTTACAATCCCAACCTAGTATATGTGTTTTGGATCACTGTGAACTGACAATGTAATCATCTTCCTAAACTAAGAGGATGTAGGTACATTACATTACTATGGCCATAGTGTTTTGATTCAGTAAACGACTGATAAGTCATCTATCACTTACACTACTCAGGGCCGATTTGCCTTTGGGCTACCTTACTCTATGCGTAGGCCATGTCTTTCAATGGGTTCAGTTTACCCCAGACTTCCTACCTCAAACAGTTTACTGGAAATGAGTCTTTAAGCAAGTGTTTACTATCCTATCTCCTGTTTCCGGAACTCTTTATCCTAGGAGAGAGCTTCCTAATGTTAACCTAATAACACAAGCTAGGATTACACTTTGTATTGACATCATTTCGTTCCTAGAAATTAATACATATTCTACGTACTCTCCTTATACGGAGATCATACAAGTTTGAAACTCCAAACAATTGCAAAACCGTTTAATACTACCAATCAATTATCACTCACAAAAGACAGTCTTGTAGTACAATGCATATAATCTCCTACTAAAGCATATAATCAAATTAATCCCTTCCTTTTCAAAACCCCAATTTCCTACTAAATCCTTCTTTAACCAAATTGAATATAAAGAAATGCATCAAGCTATCTTCTTTAGCTATATTGTCATTCCCTATCTTTTACCCTTGCATAAAATGAAGTCCCTTAATTCATTATGCAATAATAGAATTATTAAACAACAGATAAATGCTAGGAATAATTCATTTATTTCACCTCAATACAAACAGCAATTCTAAAGACAGTAAAAGTAAACAGTTTTAAGCTAAATTCTTTAATCAAGAAAACATGCCTGTATAAACTCCTTTCCAATGTTCCTCTTATCAGCAGTCTTCTATTGTTGATCACAGCAAACAGTTTCCTCACTCAAAAATTCTCCACAGAAAGAATGCTATTGTTTTCTCACAATATTCTATGAAATACAGTTGAGAACACTCAACTCTCCTCTCACTGAGACACTTTGAAACAGAATAATAACACAAACTCACAGCACTAGCTCTCCAATGCAATATAAAGACTCTCTAAAAACGCCAATGATGAGAAAAGCAGAAGTGTATTCGAATGAAGAGTTGTGAAGTATTTATAGGCCGCAATAAGAACAATTTCCCCATTTCTGGGCATGCACCTTGACAGATTACCATGTTTACTAAGTCAAAATGTCACTTGTCATTCTTTCAAACCCTCAGTCATGTTTTTCCAAGATGATTCGACTTCTTTGGAGCCAGAAATCGAAGAATATTTCAACTCTGCAATAAAAACGCCACCTACAGCCACGTTTTGCTGCCAGGCGTATAAACCTATCATGATTTTATTGCTGCGTTCTAGGTCGAGGTTCAAATCAATACAACACAAAGGTTTATTGCTATTTTCCTGGTTTTGAGCTTTGAAAACGTCTTCTTTCATTTCCAGCTGCGCAGGAACTTCCGCCATTTCACGGGAACATCCATTTTCATTTTCTATTTGTTTTTCTAAAAATCGACTTTTCAAATATTTCCTTTTATGAAGTTTGCTTCATTTTCAAATGTATTTTGAAATGTTAAATATTTCATACGGCTTCCTTCTAATATTTAAACTTCCACAAATATAAAATGCGAATTTCATCCTTCCATTTATAATACTTATTCTTTAAACTTTGAAATTGTTTTTTTTTTTTATTATTATTTAAATTTTAATAATTTATATTTGCATATTTTATTTATAAATGTATTATTTTAAACATTAATATTTATTTATATATAAACGTATTTACATATAAATATATATTAATTTTAATATTAATACATTCAATTTATAAAATATACAAATATATTATTATTTATACAACCTTTATGTATTGATATATATATTAATAATCACCTTATTAATATATATATATATATACATAAATATATATTTAAATCTTCTAGATAATAATACTTGAATATTATTTATACCAAAGATATTAGGCGGAATGTGTACGTGTAAACATGTCCACATATACTCCATACATATACATATGTATGCATATATACATGTCGATACATATGTACAAGCATATCCATTTGCTCAACGTACATACGTATTGATATGTCTATACATTTAGATATGTGTATACAGTGTATACATGTGTATACGTACCCATTCGACCTTTATCACATACCTTCTATTTTGTTCATTCACAGGGAATCACAGTATAGTCAGACTGACATTTAATCAATCACATCATATAAATCATAAGGAAGTAAATCAAACTCCTAAGCCTATGGATGACTTTTCTAGACTAACTTATCTGACCTGTTTCCCTATGTACCGTTCACAATGTGTGTGCATGCTCAACTGATTAACTTTACCGGTTAAACGACCAATACCCCTCTCCCAAGTGATATTTCCCCTCTGCCTAGAGGACTGGTTCTCATTCCTGCATTCACAATTGTAAACTCACGGCAGTCAATTGCTCACAAAATTAGCAATACATATAAATTTCGCAAGATATAAAAACATCACATATAAATCTCATTATGCACATTTTTCACCATGATTAACATCAAAAGAACAACATAAGAATGAGACGATCATTAATATACAAAACTCATATTGATAACAAGGTGATTCACATCTTATTCATTCATAAAATTGTCTTTACAAACACATAATCTTTATTCAACTCTAATAGCCTAATAGCTATACAATCGGGATGTAACATCTTGGCTAGGGGCACCCATTTTCTCTAGAGTTAGCCACTTTTTGAGAATTTTCAACTTTTCTTCCATTTTGACCCCTAGTTTAATCATGATCTTCGGCTTCCAGATTGATCCGATGAACAAGCTAGATGATTCATCGCGTAGCCTAACTGATTCTAAGAAGATTGTTCTGGAGGCACCTCTGGCGAAAAACTTTGTTTTGACCTTCAAATTCATGGGAGCCTATTTCCTCCAGGGGCTCCAAACTTTCACAATGTTAGCCATTTTTGCATGATTTTCAAGTTCTTCATTTCCCTTTGATCTTCTGATGAAATCTTGATTCCAAGAGCTACGCTGATCTGATTGACTGGCTGACAGGTTCACTGGATAGCTTGGCTGAAACCAACGAGATGATCTTAGACGCTTCATTGACGAATTCCATCATCTCAGAGCTCAAAATCTTGGGCGCCCTTTCTCTCCAGGGGCACTCAACTTGACCAGACTTAGCCATTTTTATGGTATCTTTGCCACTTTCTCTTCTACAGATGATCCTGCCTGATCTGGTGTTCCGGAGCTCGGATTGATTAATGGCTGGGCTTATCGCGAAGCTGAGAATATTTTGGAGGGGGTTCTCTAGGAGTTACTTCGCCAAAAAGTTAGATTTGGGCCTTCAAAAGCTTAGGCGCCCCTAGCAAGCTGGGGCGCCCAACTTCACCAGAGTTAGCCATTTTTCAATATTTTCTTCTTTGCTTTTGACTGACTCTTGTCAAACCCTCTATTCCGCCTCCTATATCTGGCGTCTGCCAACTTGGATTGGCGAGCTGATAGTCTCGTTGGAAAGCTTGTTCTGATATGAAGAAGACATGTTGGAGGCAGTTTTAGCAAATTCATCTGTTTAAGCCCCCAAAAGCTTGGGCGCCCTTCTTGGCCAAGGGTGCCCATTTGCTCCAGACTTAGTCAATTTTTCATCTGATTTTATCTTCAAATTTGAACCTTCATCCTATACCTTCAAATTTGATCTGAATTTGCTAGAGAACGATAAGTCAGATGCTCTGACGAAGACAGCCATTGAGAAGTTGATTGAATTCTGAAGAGACTGAGCTCAATTGCAAACCCTAATTGTTGGATTTTCCCTTCCAAAAGATTGGGCGCCCCTAGGAACCTGGGGCTCTGAAAACTTCCAGACTTGAAGATTTTTCGTTACTTTCATGATTTTCACTTCATCTTTTGGTTGAAAACCCTCTGTTTGACCTCGAATTCCAGGTGATTGAATGATCCGATGACTGCGCTGCCGGATTCGCTGTGGAGCTGGGAGAATTCTAAACAACTTTGCTTGGAAGCTCGAACCCTAATTTCATCGTTTGATGCCCTAAAAAGATGGGCGCCTATTTCCTCTTGGGGCGCCCATGACAAGCAGACTTAGTCAAAATCTGGTAGATTTCACCTTCCTTCTTCATTCAACATGCATGTTCATCATTTCGTCTTTTGTTTGATGCTTGATCATTGAATTTGACACCTGGCAGCCGATTGACCTCCATTGATGACTTCGGAGCTCCTGAAATGCTTCTAAAAAAGCATAATGGACCCAGTAGGGCAAAACTGATTATTTTGAGATTCTGACTGCACCAGCCTGATATGGACGTATTTTGAGCCAATCAAAATCAGTTTGAACTTTATCAGACCAACTTTCTATTTTTAGAAAGTTTTGCTAGTATCCATTTCCAAAGAAACCCAGAAAAAGTTACTATTTTTAGAAAATTTCTAAAAATAGCAGTTTTCCTAAAAAGTAGGGATGAAAAACTGAGATTTGGGTTTTGTAGATTAGGTTGCTCTGAGCAGACCCAGATCGTCAGATTTTGGGAATTTCACATTTTGACCCCTCATGCAAGACATGCACACCCAAATTTTGGCCTTTTTGACAGATTTAACAAGTCTTTTACTCATTTCTTCAAATTGTCTAAGTGTAACAAAAAATTTAATTTTGGGGTACAACAGGTTCTTGGGGCATCTTTCAACAATCAGTATCATGGTCTTCTATATCATGGTGTTATCTATCAAAGGCCTTCTTGTGACTTCTTTTTTCTTTGAGTTAGTTCTATGACACATGGCAACATCATCATCATGGTCTTCCATATCATGGTGCATCCTATCATATGCTATAGTAAACATCAAGGTTGCACATAACTTGGATTCCTAGCATGCACCTTAATGATCATTCATCTTCCCCAACCTTCCCTTTTCTTAGCCAATTCAATCTCTCTATCCACCTACATCTAGTCCCTACCCATCAAGTCCTCCTTCCATCCATTTCAAAAGCACACTCGAGCTCTCCATCCCCGACTGTCTTCTCAAGGGGGCATCCCTAAATTTATCCCAAAATACCAATCCTTAAGGCATGTTCCCCTTTTCCCATTGGGTGCGTATATCTACTTTCTTTGAATCAATGTTATTTCACAAAATCATTTCAAAGAGGGGCAAAATGTAGACACCTATTTCTAGCCATCACTGTAATGTCCCCTCTTCAGTAGCCTTACGGACGTCGCGTTGCCTTTCGTATTCCCGGAGGCATATGTTGTGGTTAGGGAATCGTTTATTTAATCACTTACTATTTACCTAAGTTTCAACTTAAATCTTTTATGGTGACATAAGTGATTAATTAAATCAATTTTTGTAAAGTGACTATTTGGTATATTAAAAAGGACAAAAGGAAATATTTCTTAATAGGGGACTTTAGCAAAGTCACTTTAATTTTTGGATGTAGCAAATTCAATTGAAAAGGAGTTTTTATAGGGCCTCTTGAGGGAATTACAAAAAGAATTGAAGAAGGCTTTCATTCGGACCTTTTTACCATTCAACTTTTGAACTCTCTTTCTGAAATACAGGGTCGAGCTTGTTGACCGAGGGTTTTGGAACCCATTGCTACCAGTTTCGGGTGTGAGACAATCATCCCTAGCTGGCCACCGTTGGAGATTGGAAGTTAAGGAAGGAAAAAATTAGTATCTTCAGATTTCGTGTTTTTTGCATTGAGATTTTTGCGGCTGTATGAAACGATTTGGAAGAGTTTCTGACGTTTTCCTGAGGGCGTAATTTCTTGCACAACCCAGGTGCTATTTGCCATTCGTGGTCTGCTTACACAAGACGTAGGAGTTGAAAATATGGTGAAATCTATGGACGTGTTGGTGAAAGAAGAAACGACTCATCCACAGTGAAACCAGGGACTTGGGCAAGGAAAAAAAGGCATGTACAGGTGACGTCTAAGGGATTGAAAGTGGACGCCTCAGCAGATTATTAAAACGTGCTTCTACAGGACCAAAACGTGGATTTCTTGATGTAATCTGGGCGCTGTTGGAGGGTTCACTCATAACCGAATATTTCCTCTATTCTCCAGGTTTGAGATGTGATTTATTATCCATAGACTGACTTTTGATGCTTATATGCAATCCGAGTTAGAAGATTTCAGGGGCTGTGTGTGTTATTTGCTGTCTAGAACCCTATAAATGTGACTGCAGCTAGTATAAAATGGAATGGACATTTGTATCAGTTTGAATCCTATTATTACCAGGGTGTGAAGCTGTGATAGTGAAATACAGTAGGATTGACTGAAAATTATCCCTATTACAGATCTAGTAGTAGTGCAGATCTGCTGTTCATGTTTTCTGTGTTTATACAACAACAAAATATCACCATTATAACATTTACTTGGCTTCCTCAAGGTCTGGAACTATATTTTGTCGTAGCTTTATGGTAGTGAAATCTGAGGCATTTCTGGGTTGGGAAATTCTGTTATATTTTTCTGTACAGTCATATCTGGGAACGGAGCTAATTCATTAACACTGACACAAAAATGCTGAAAGTCAAATCTAAGCTGGTGGTATGAATTCTCAAATACTTTAAACTCAGAAAGTGGTTTTCTAAACTGTTGTATGTTTTAAACACTGCTACTAAACTGTTGCATTTTATGAGCAATGTTTATTTATATGCTATTAGCATCGTTTAATTGGCTGCATGCACGATAACCTATGTGGTCTATCTGATCTGAATGCATCAAACGAGCTCCCTTCAAATCAAACAACCAACAGAAAATTATAACAGCATGTAATCAGCTCACATATCTGGGGTTTGTCCAAATCCAAAGGAGTCAAAACAAAGATTTTAGAGCAAAATTTTGCAAGGCTCTTTACAATCACCTAGTACCTTGTCATATCCTAATCATAACCCATTCCCATTTCCTAGTCCCCTTTCGAATTCCCCTTTCATTACCCATCCTTAGTAATATAATTATCTCAATAAATCTCTTTTCCCATTAAATAATTAAAAATCCAAATAATACGCATTTATTTGTATTCAAATAAATATAATATCCATTATCTATTTTCAATAAATGAAAAATCCAAAATATCCACTCAAAATTCCTTTGTAACCCCCCTCATTTTGCTATCTCTATTATTATCCTATGCACACCTATTTGTCCAAAATAAATAAAAAAATATGAGATTATTATCCTCACCCATTTGTAACCCCCATGACTATTCTTAGCCAATGAAGATTCCCCATTGTTTCTCATTCAATCCCAGCCATCCATTGAGATTGAATCTTCACCGTTCACGTTCCTATCTCAAACTCTATAAATCAGCTCATTTTTCCATCATTTCAGGTCTTTGCGAATGATCATTTTTCTGGTGCATGCTGTTGAATTGGGCAACCTACATTCCATCCAAGAGCGGATCTATGGTATCATAATGGAGGTTTTAACTTTGATTTCATTTTGCATTCTATTTTTGTTCGGCTTTCATCATTGCTCTATCTGAGTGTAGTCTTTTATTTGAGTTTTTTTTATCTTGTTTATCGAGCTAACTTGGGTTTTGCAACTCAGATTGAGGTTCTACAGGGTGTATAGTGTGCCTCAAATTGCGATCCTTTGTAATAGATGAAACTGAAGTCTGTCCAACCCACCCGTCATCATTAATTGGCTGGAAGAAAGAGATAGTCTGCATGCCTATCAGAAGAGGGTTTTTAATGAATGATGCCTGAAGGTTGCTATCTCTTTTAGGAGCAAAACTTGACATTTCTCATCAGGCATTTGGCATCTCATGTATAGGAGGAGAAAGATCTCTGAGAAACAGAAAAGACGACAACACCTCACTCTTATCTCATAATAAATCAAGCACCCGAGGATAAATTCTGGGGATGAACTTTCTTGTAAGTCTCCAACTTAGGCAAGTAGTCAAGCTTAATTATTCTATCCTCTTGCTGTGGTGATCTGAATCTACCCTCAGTCACTTGGAACTAAAACGAATTTAAGCAATATGTAACTAACGCCCATGTGACCAATGGTGGTTGAAAAAATTTGTCTCAAGACATTTCAAGATCAAGATAAAGTGCTCAAAGAGAAGGCCAGCTCAGGGCTAACGAGATTTATATGAGGCTCTCACTAAGTGTTGAAATGCACCTCCATGCCACTAGCTCATTTAGTGAAATTGCATTCATTATTACAAAAACAGCTTTTAGTAGTCAAAATTGAACTCCTAGAAGCCCCCAAAGAGACTCTTGTAATCACAATTCCAATATCTTCCAATATTACTAAGTTCTCTTTGAGAAAAAAAGAGAAATTAGAATATAAATTAGTATTACCATACAATGATCCTGGGTCACTCATCCAAAAATTAAGGATTTAGAGAAAGACATTAATAGTTGATAGTTAATAATGCTTGGAAACTACAAAATTTCTACTGTCAGAGTTTCTACATAATTTGAGATAGATTCTGTCAAGGATATCAGGCCCGACTTCAATTCATCCATATGGATAAGCCTAACTATCACATGATAAAAGTCATCAATAACATGCAAAGTTAAGTTCTAGAAAACTGTTTTTGATTATTTGCCTCCAACCACCATGTTATTGATTTTTATGTATACAAAAATGAATATATGAGGCTATAGATTGCTACTGTTATCATTAACAAACATTATGTTATTTTCATCAAATAAGTTCTTAAAAACGATGACACTCAGAAAGAGATGGAGATACCGAGCATCATATGGTCCCTCGTTATAGCACTAAGGGGTGTGTGATCCATGAGCACCATGACAAAAGTACTGCAAAGCTGTTTTGAAATCAATAACATATCTCAAGTAAAAAGCCTTGGGGTGGTCAGTGCTTTACCAACACCTGTGGGTCAAATCAAGAGTCAAAACTCAACATGATTTGTATATCAGTTTCTCTGTGCATTTTATGTGAGAGAAAGGACCATTTGGACATATTTTCTGACAGTAATATTTTCAAGGCTTTTTGGTCATGGTTGCAAGTCAAATTGAACTATTTAGTTATCACCACTCTTTCATCAAGAGATTCTCTTTTGAGGAATATTTAAAATTTTAAACAATCAGAAATAGTTGTGAAACACTATGGGATACAATATTGTTGTCTCTTATTCATTCCTTCAGATGACAAGAAGCAAAATACACCTCCATTAGAATAAGAGCATACCCAGCTTAGGAGTTTACTATTTTTTAGCAAGGTTTGACATGCAATTGAAGCCAAATTACCTTTTCTAAGTAAGATTTTCCTAATTATGTAGACTTTGTGTCTTGTGGTCACTATTTTTTAGCAGGGTTTGAAATGCAATTGAAGCCAAATTATCTTTTCTAAGCAAGATTTTCCTAATTATGTAGACTGTCTGTCTTGTAGGGAGACATTTTCCATGTAACCCTTTTGTGCAGCAAATGTTTCTATCATGTTTTCTGCCCCAATATAAGATGCATCTGTTCCAAAAAACCAGGAACAACAATAAACACATTTTTCAAGTTATTTGATATAGTATTATAGAATGAACATATCCAAATAAAGACATGAAAAAATAGAAAGAAATCGTTATGATAGTCTAAGAAATTGTACATGGGAAAGAAAAAGAAATAAATAAACCCAAGTGGCAAGAAATGATGCATATAGTTTTGATTATTACCATTAAAACTTGGCAATAATACAATAAAACAAAGTGGAGTCAATCAGAGGTTTACTTAATTTACCTTACAGGAAAGAGGATCAAATATCGAACAAATAATCCTAGGCACCAAAGAGGAAATAAATAAAGGTTCCAGTTCCATGGCTCTGGAGGATTTGACTTGAAGCAACGTGTAAAAGAATCCTGCAAAATTGCAAATCAATTACAGAAAAGATCATAATCATGTCTACACAAAACAAAGTCAGTTCAATAGAAAAAAGGGGGAAATATCATTTTACCTTAAAAACAAAAATTAAAGCACAGTAAATAAAGTAGTTTGGTACTGGCTTCTGCTCACAAGTTGGGATCCATAAAGGTCCATTAATGGTTGGGATCTAGGATGCAGCAGTATCTGGACATTTAGGTTTACTAGCTCAAAATTCCAGCTCGTAGCAGGAATTTTTCAAAAAGGGAGTTCTCAGAGTGAAATTTATATAACTCAGAACAGGTATATTTATCTTCTTGAAGAGAAAATTCCAATGTTCCCTGGAGAGATATCCCCAGATTTTTTGCAGGTGTTTCCAGAATGGTGATGTCCTGGGGACAGCAAGACTGGGTCAAAACGTTTTCATGATCTCCCCATACTCCCTACCAAGCATTAAAAATGCATTTAGTTTACATTGCAAATTTATTAATAGCTTGCAAGTTTTCATGCGAGGACAAAGAATATTGATGCCTACTACCATTTTGTTTGTGATATGGTAGAGGATGGGAGGGTGACATTAGAGAAGGTTGATACTTTGACAAATGTTGCAGATTCTTTGACAAAGCTTGTAAGAATAGAGAAGTTCAGGTGGTGCAATGAGTCTATAGACATATAAGCCCCTAGCAATCAGATTTCAATGTTGGTAATTCTCCCTTTTTCTCTTGCAAGGTGTTTGACAAGTAGGAGAATTGTAATGTCCCCTTCCTAGTAGCCACTTAGGGTGATCACTTAGCCTTTTTAATTCCCTAAGGTTAAAGGTGAATTCAGGGAATCCTTTACTTAATTACTTAATATTGCCCAAGTGTCAAGCTAATTTTTAAAAGGTGATATTAAATGATTAATAAAGCAAGATGATAAAGTGACTTAAATGAAATATTTAAAAATTAAAATGAACTTTACAAAGTCACTTTATAATTAAGTGGGAGACTTATAAAGAAAAAAAGAGCTCATTTCAAATCATTCTTGGATTAAAATTTCTCACGTCAATGTTGGTCGAGTTTTTTTGGTTCTAGGTTTGGGAAACCCTATAGCTCCCATTTTGGTTGTGGAACCATCAACCCTAGCTGGGAATCCTAGTTAAAGTCATACACGCTTCTACAAAAGCACTATTGCAGTTTGTGAATGAATTTCAGTGTCAAAAGGGAGGTGATAGATTGCTTATATTTCTGAGTTTGGGCACGGGTTAGTAAATAAATACATCTCTTCATTTGTTGGGTGCCATATATACTGCACAGTTCACAAAGATTGGTGTGGTCCTTGAAGAATGAAGATGTGTGAGTTTCTTGTGCCCTAGAGACTATCGTGGGATATTTCTGCTGTTGGGGACACTCCGCGAGTCGTGTTTGCTTAGTTGTGCTCAAAATGTGATATTCATGGCTGTATATATGACCTTCATCCTGTGTGACTTCCACAATGAATAGATATGTTGGCGTAACAATTAGCACCTCTGGAGTGCGAGTTGGTACAGACAACTATGTACACTGTGTAATGAGTGCTCTTCAAATTAGGAGGGGAAGCTCCTTCTTTAGTGCTGATTTGCGTGAAAAGGTAAAGTAAACTAACTCCTATCTTTTTGTCTCAACTAGAAGAGGCACAAGGTTAAGAAAAACCACAAACGTTGCAGCTAAGGATTTTTTGGTTTCGCAGATCTCTAACTACAACTAAACTAAATGCTTTAATCTATCCAATCTCCTCAAGAAAACAGAACATGAGGAAACGGAGCAAAAATGTTCTATACGATAAACTTCAAGTACAGATTCAGAATGTGAAGGCAAGGAGGCACAACTATTTGCTTGGCTGGGAAGAAGTTTATTAGAAACAAACAAATATACGATAAACTGAGTACAGCTTCACAACATGAGGGCAAGGTGGCACGACAATTTGCTTGACTGAATAGGTTTATTGGCATAGCAATTTATCATCATAGTAAAAGCTCATGAACAGATACAGAATAGCAATATTATAGGCAAGGTAGGCACAACATCTATTACTATCTCGTGCAAAAGTTAAATACAAATGAGCAAAGAGCTCTTATTTATAGACATCAAAAGGTGTAGGGAACCCTAAAATCACCTTGAGTCAACTACAGTCTTGCAAGCGTCCAAGATTTTATTGCTAAACCATAATAAAGGAAACTATACAATTAACTGGAAAACTACCATCAGTTAATCGAAACAGGACTCAACATAACTGGATAAGTGCAAGCATGCACGTCCTTATTGAAATAAACATAACTAATAACTAACATCAGTTAACTACTCCTAACTGAAAGTCTAAACTCCTGCGAAGATAACTCCAAGGAAGAGATGTGTGTGCATGAAATCAGCAATAAGAACTCAAGACTGCATGTCGAGTTAACTACTGCTCTTGACTCTATCCTCGAAAATAACTGCAGGTCCCAACTGGCAGATCACTCCAGATCATCACGGTCTAACATCTTGTCAAAGAACTAGTCAATTGCCTTATCCTCTGGGACTTTGACATTGTCCACAATGATAATCTGCCTGCTCAACTCTCTGTCACCATCCCTGATTGCTCCCATGCATAATTTGACCTCTTTAGTTGCCCTTCTGAAACTAGTTGTAATCACTGAGATGTGATCCAACTTAGACGCCACAAGATCTCCTTCGAGATTATCATGAACCAGCCCCTAAAACTCAGCTTGTACTACATCAAGTTCAACATACGTGCCATCCTCAAGATGATAACAACATAGGATCTGAGTGACAAAGTTGTTGATGAGTTTGAGAGCTCCAGTATCACTCTCCTTAAGTGTATTCAACCTAGCAGAGATCCTCTCGCATGTCTCCATCCTAAAAAGGTGTTGCTCTCTCCAAGCAAAGATCTTTTTCTCTTCTATCTCAAGAGTATCATATGCAACTGCCATCTGGGATATGAGAAGACGATCCTTCGCAATGCCTTCTACTACCATAATCTCAAGTTGTTTGATCCCTTGACGAAGTCCATGCGCATGACTCCTCAACTGATATAGCTCTGTGAGAAGATGCCAACCTGTAACAATAAAGTTTTCAACCCAGTTGTCCAGAAGTTTACCTTGATTGACTAACTGATCCAACTTCTGTTGTTTTGCAAGTGTGCTTTGTGCAAGAATAGGTGCTCTACTCGGATTCCCATGAACGAGATCAAAGATATACTATTGAAGTTGCCCGATTTCAGCCTTAAGAAGCGCTTTATCTTCTTCGTCCTTCATGACACGCTCTTCAAGATTATTTGTAACAATCTTGAGAAGGCTTACATCTGTCTCTCGAATGGTCCTCCTAAGATTTGCTTTGACGAAAGTGAAATCACCAACCTCAACTTCGTCCAGGCTCTTACCCTCTGGTGGTGTAGCAACCTCTATGATGATCTATGATTCTAGAATCTTCTCAATGTGCACCTGCTTCTTGATTTTCTTGTTCGACCTCCCCTGATAAGGGTCTCCAAACTCAAATAAATCAAGCTGATATGAAGGCTCTCGCCTTTGTCTTCCCAAAGATCTCTCAAACCAACATGGATGAGAATTATTATTAGCTCGAGAAGAGACTATCGTTGATATATCAACCTATCGTGAATCAACTGTATTTGATATTCCTCAAATTGGTGGTTCCGGCTCTGAGTCTATATCAATAGGATGCGAATGTGGTGAACATGGCGAACTAGGAGGTGAAAGATGTGGCTCAGCCTGTATGACTGTCTCTACTTGAACTTCAGGTGTCCTTTCTACCTGTTTCTGCTTTCGTTTTCTAGTACTTCTCCCCTTTGTGTTTTCGCTAAGTCTAACCCCTTCAGGCGGCTTCAAGATAACCTTAACCCGAGGCCTTGACCTCGAAGTAGAAGGTAATGAAGAAAACCCTACTAGCGGCTCTGAGACTGGCACTGTCTTGCGCTTTCTCTTATTTTCCAAGAACTGCTTGTTGATCTTGATAACTGACTTAGACACGTCCTCAATGGAAGTACTCTCCCTCGCATACCAATCTGGTGAGAAAAGTGGCTGGCGAGCAACTTAATCTTTGACATATGAACTGAGCAGAACCTCTTTGTCATCATCTGACAGACCCTCAACATCCTTTGATAGCTAATCAACAATTTGAGCAATAGTAAGTCTGCAGTAATGACGTCAACGGATTTCAAATTCATCCTCGCAATTAGCCAAAAAAATCCTCAAGTGTTGGCTTATGTGCAATCCCTCGCTCCAACCTAGCTGCATAATGACCCAAAGGATCATAAGAATGCCTCTCAATGTGGTACTTGAGGTTGAATTTCTCAAGCTCGGTCGTCATAAACTTGCAATTAGCGGCAGTCCTACATGTGAAAATACCCCATCCGAAAGGAAAGGAAACTGTTGAGTTATGCCGCCTACGAAGAAAAGAGTGAACATGTTGACCTTGTCTGAGAAACTTCATGAAAAGGACTTTATCTAACGGGTACCTTGGTAACATTAGAGGCTCTTCGACATAGCCATAGACTCGGATATACGTGAAAGTGGGAAATTGAATGAACCAATCCGCCCAACTCTCGATCATTGATTTTGCCTCTGGTAAAATCCGGATGTGCATTTCATTGTCGAGATCCCTGACTGTCTTCATGAAAAAGTGATCATTCACCACCCTAAAATCCTATTCAGCTTTTGAAAACTCCAGATGAGAGTAATACTCGTGAATATGTTGAACACCAAGAGTCCCGTTAGTCTTCAGGTGTCTAAAACTGCCTTGAGATGCAACCAAGTAGACCAAGTAAGACACCATGTGAAACTCATGGATTTTGAGGAATCCAGTAATCTGTTGGTGAAGGCACTCCCTGATCAACATGGCCTAGTCAAAGTGTTCTGTACCGTCGAGGATCGTAGAAATGATGTAAAAACATCCATAGTCGGAATATATTTGCCTCCTCCTAATCCGTAACCCGATTGAGTAGAGTTATCAAAACAACAACTTCATCCTTGAACTCGCTGCGACCAACCTTTTTAGGCATGTTAGTCTTCTATATTTTTAACCATCTTTGAGCAACTTTCCTTTGTGATCACTCTTGATCTTCATACCATATCTTATCACAAGCCTCAATGACTACAGTGAAATTGTCTGAACGAGGAGGAATAGCGAAGCATTTTTCCACGTTCCTCAGCTTAAGGTTGCAGATGACTCTCCCATCAGCTAATCTGATTTTTCATGTAGACAAGTCATAATGCTTGATGCAAGCAAGAACAAACTTGTCGTACCCAAGATAAATTTTTGGCATTCTTCTTAAATTGAGCTAAATCATATAAAATGTCGTCAAAAGTCTATTTTAGGTCAAACCAAACATAGCGTCTTTGTGGGTTTCTATCAAGGAACATATGTGCAAATTTTCAAAAAATTGAAAATTAGGGTTTCATACCCCTATTTTCAGGGAATCCCCTAAATATAGGACCTTCCCAGAAATGATTGAAAATGATTTTGATAGGATTAATCGAATTCAAAATCACACTAATCAAGTCAGAATCATCAAAAGACATGTTTTACTCTAGTGGGTCCATTTCTATTTTTCAAGAACAAAGTTAGGAGCTCCGCAGCCATTAATGGTAGATTGGCCAGTACCAAGTGTTGAAAACTAAGCTCCAAAAGCTTCACAACGCTACCATGGCGAAAAAGGATGAAAAAGATGTTGTTTGACAAAGGAGATTCTCGAAACCAGAAAAGGCCAAAATTTGGCTAACTCTAGAAATGCTACGAAGGAGAAACCGGCTCAAAATGAGGAAAAGTGCCCTTTCCAGAGAAAGGCGCCCTTGAATCTCAGGGGTCAAAATTTGTCTCCTAAATCATCCAAGGTAATCGTCCTTGGCGTTCTCTTGCTTGCTTGACAACGAGACATTCAGCGAGATCATCTAATAAGGTGTTCACCGGTAATCGTCAACAGAAGGCGAAGAGGCTGTTATAAAAGACATCCAGAAACAACAGCTTGTCTTGAAAAAGGCGCGCTTGCTAAAGAAAGGCGCCCTTTCTTTTGGGCACTCAAATGCTAACGAAAGGCTGAAGGACTTCCAAGATGACCTTCTCTGTTTGGATAAACTTCGACAACGAAACCATCTGCGAAAGTTTCTAACAAGGCAATCATCCGATGACGAAGATCAAACTAAGGCAATTTTCGACAAGAAATAACTGATCAAAAGAGCAAAAGCGCCCCTAAAGAAGAAAAGTGCCCTTGCTCGCCGAGGCCTTAAACTGACTTTCAGGAACTGAGACACCAACCATCCTTTTCAAGACTAAGTTGGTCACCTGATGAATTGTCAAGCGACATTATCCGACTTATCAGACAACGAGGAGATCAAATCAGAGCACGGGAGGTCTAAATATAGAAGTTGAAGAACAGACACTGAAAATTGACTAAGACAAGTGGAAAGGCACCCAGTCTTCTGGAGCCTCAAACTCAGTTTGTCGGCTTAGGGTTTCCCAGGCACATCTCTTCAGCACGGATCCAGCTCAACAGTGAATCTATCAGCAGCTGCTCAGGATCAATTGATCAATCTGGAGCGAGGATCAAACAAAGGTCATTCAACATGGCAAAAATGATGAAAAGCACTCAAACTCAAAAGGGACGCCTAAAAAGGTCAAAGGCAAGTTTGTTGACTTCAGTTAAGATATTTTGGAGGAAAACTTGGCCAATTCACCCCACAATCAATGGAAATCAACCTTTTGAACTCCAGATCAGGCCAAATCAGACTTAGATCATGAGTTAGGCGCCCAAACTTCAAGGATTTAGGCTTGAGTCTACATAAAGCAAATCTAGGCGTCCTTTTTCATTATTTCTTTGCAGGTTGAAAATTCAAAACAGAAAGAAGCTCTCAAGGACACCATTTTTAGATCTGGCAAGGGTTTTCAACAGTTCTTCAATATTTCTTGAAGATCAGAGGCAGAGGAAGATTTCTAATCAGAGGCTGGATTCAGAGACAAATTTTCTCAGGGAGTCAGATTAAAAAACTTCCAATCCATCTTTTGCCTACTTCCTCTTTTCTTGTCTTAGGTATTCTTGCATGTCACACAAATCAAAGCTACCACAGATCTGATCATCTGGGCAGATTCAGAATAATTTTCCAGTGAAACCCATCTCGTCAGATTTTCCAAAATCAGCAAACTTGCTGCCCCTATTTTTGGGGTTTTTCCGAAAAAGTTTCAGAATCAAAATTCTAAGGAACTGGGTTTGTTCAGCATTGAAGCACGAACAAAACCCATGTGCCGGATTTTTTCCGAAAAAATACTTCTCAGCGGAGCACTATTTTTAGGGGTTTTTCAAAAATGTCAAAACAGGGTCAAGTGTGCAATCAATCTTTAAGTTATTCAGGATGCAGTACTCTCAGGTACAATACAAGACCAAAACGGCCTTGTACCATGATTACCTGAAAACAAGTAACACGGACTTACATCAAGTAAACCCAGTGGTTGATACAAAAGACTTGGAGGGCATGAATCAGATCACATTATAGAACATAGAAGAGTCTGGGTTGCTTCAAACTGCGTCCATCCCCATCACATTACCGAGTGTGGAGCTTGTAATTGCTTGCATTAAGCATTACAATCCTACCACAAGAGAAATCAGATCAATCGATGGGAGCATAAGCTGTAGTTTAAAGCCAAAGGACATTGAAAAATGTTTTGATATTCAAACATGCCCTACCAGCAGGGTCATATCAGTGACAGAATGCGACAAAGCATTTGAAGCATCCAAGAGCAAATGCCAAGGAATAATGGCAGAAAAATGGCTGAAAGTGAAAAAGGCTAACTTGCCTAAGTTGGTTGGGTGAGGAGAATGCAAAGATGAGTATGTAGTGTTAATCACTCTACTCAGCAGAATCACTGGACAGGAGGACCACAATCAATTTCAGTTGTGGATGTATTATGTCATTGCGAAAATCATCAGCAAGAGGGAACATTACGACTAGGCCACTCTGATTAGTGATACACTTCACCAATAGATTACCGGGTTTCTAGAAGCTCATAGGTTCCTCATGTGTTCTTACCTGGTGTATCTGATTGCCTTCCAAGGCAAGTTCAGGATATTAAACAATGTGGGAACCTAAGGTGTGCAGAAGGTTCATGAACACTTTTCACATCTTGAGTTTACTCAAGCAGAGTGACACTTCAGAAGGACAAGTGACCTCTTCATCATGCACACTGTACGAGATCTAGACCATGAGATGCACGTACGTATTTCACAAGCAGCCAAGGAGGCAATGGTGGACTGGGCGGATTGGTTTATCCAATTCTCTACCTTCACCTACATATGCATGTACAGCTACATTGGTCACCCCACCATGATGCCATGCTACCCTTCAGATAGGGTAGTTTTCATGGAATTCCTCAGGCAATTATCCGAAGTTCACATTCACTTGCGCTTGAAGAAGAAGCCAACTGTGAACTTTCCCGTTGAGATGGGACTCTATAGATGCAGGTCAGCGGCAGATGCCAAGTTAATGAGCCAGGAAACGGTGAGGCTTAATCTCAAGTACCTCATTGAGAGAAAGTCATATGATCCCAGAGGCCTCTATGCAACGCATCTCGAGCAATGCTCATCAAATGAATCTTCTATGGAAGATTACTGGGTCAATTGTGGCAATGAGTATGAAGTGCGAAGAAGAAATTATAGCAGGTTCAGGCTCTCGCAAATTGCTGACTTTATATCAGAAGACATCGAGGGCTTATCTGACGATGAAGGGGAAGTCATTCTCCCCTCATTCTTCGTAGATTCAGTTGACTCACAACCACTCGCAAGAGTGGATTGGTACGCAAAGCATAACCCATCTATAGAGGAGAGGACGAGTAGAGTTGTCAGAAATAGTCAACTCTACCTGGACAGCAAGAAAACAAGGTGGTACCTCCCAGAACAGAGCTGCCACAGGTTCAGTCTACACCACCTTCCATGTCAAGAAAAAAGCCCAGGCAGAAGCAATGGTGCAATCTCACCAAAGGGATGAGAATGGCAGGGCATACAAGGCCAAGAACACAGGGAATACATGTGGAGACAACCACACACAGTCCTGAAATAGTCATGGGTATTGCTGCCCCAGAGCGAGTAATAGAGATAGTTGCTGAAGAGTTAGCAGCAGAAGAGGCACAACCAGCAACAGAAGAAGCAACAGCAAAAGCAGCAGAAACGGTGCTTGTGTTAGAAACAAAGCCACCTATATCACCACCATCACAGCAGTCACAAGTCCCCATCGACTTGGACTCGCCACCAAGAAACGTCACTCCAACACAGTCTCATACTTCAGGCATTCAAAGGCCCCATATTCCTCCTTCCATATTCCTCCTTCTAGCGAAGCTAGCCGAGATTCTATCTGGCTTGAGGGTTTCCTAGGCAGGAAGAGGGAAAGGCCCTCCTATGAGCTTGACTTCACAGAATTCGACCATGTCCCACAAGACATGCCGACGAAGAAGTTGAAGAAGAAGGTTCATGTGGAAAGGAATGCAGAATGTGAGTTCATCATAGAGACTGTTGCCCCACCAAAAGGTAAAAGCATACATGAGGTACAAGTGGAAGACTTCACATTGTTTAAACTTAACCTCAAAAAGACCACACGACAAGTGGAGACAGACCTTCTTGGAATCGCCTCGGTTAGCGCCCAAGAAAGGATGGCCAAGGATGGAAAAGACAAAGCAACCTTGAAGGCTAAGAACCAACAGTTGAGGTTGTACATTTCCAACTTAATGCATGGCACCCCGAACATATCGGCATTACCACAAGAATTGTTGGATCTTCCCGCAGAGCAGAACCATCAACAACTGATGACATACGGAAAACACTTGAGAGATCAAGTGGAAGAGTTTGTTCTCAAAGGGCAATGTAAACTGGCGAATCTATACCAGTTACGAGATAGAGCACATGGACTTCGTGCAAAGATTCAACAATCAGAGCAAAGAATAGTAGAGAAGAGGCCAGGAGATAAAAACCACAATTGCAGACTTGCAATTGGCATATCAGTCAATCTACTCTGAGGAAAACAAGCAACATCCCTTTGCTTGGAAAGAATAGTTGGGATACAAGGTGAAAGCCTATGATTCCCATTCAGTAGAACTGATTGACTACCGACGGGTGGTCGCAAATATTATCAACTTTGCAAGAACGTTGGTAATATCCTTCCCTCACATAGAATATCAGCGCGAGGGAGGAGAATACATTGAGATGGTTACAGTGCAGAATCAGTTCAAAGATGTCATCCGCACAACCTTCCTTGATAATCCAGATGGTTACAAGTTGGCCAAAGTGGCCGCTTTGCCTACCAGGTTCAATGAGGCAGCTGCCCAGTGTATAGACTTCCAGCATCAACTCACGACAGGCGAAGTAATGCTCAAGCGCCACGTCATCATTTTGCAGAGCATTAACAACCCAGAGGCTAAAGAAGTCAACGAATGGATAGAAACACTGTTGACTAGTGGTGAGTTGTAAAGGCACCAAAAAGGATGTCCTACCCTCCAAATGGCATTTATGATACTTGAAGTTGACTTGTTACCTCTTTCCAAGTCAACTCAAGAAGACATTAAATGTAATTGGAGTTAACTTGATGTCCCTTTCCAAGTTAACTCCACATCCCACTAATTAAGGATGTCTAATTGACTTCCATAATTTGTGGATCTCAGATCTCCACTAAACGCGGATGTCTATTTTGGAGGCATACTTTGTATTAAAGTTCACCTTTAGTTTAGTTTCAATTAACTGAAGTAGATTTCCAATTAACTGTTTGTTCCCCCTTTTTAGGAATAAATCTTGCTTAATTGATTGGCAAGAACTGTTTGTTAACTCAAGGAGATTTTAGGGTTGCCTACTCCTTTGAGTTCTATAAAAAAGAGCCTTGGGCTCATTATTTGTTTAACCTTTACTTGCCATGCAAAATTGTTGCGCCATTGTTGCCAACAGCTTTGAAAGCGAATATTTGTTCACTCTTGGAAGAGAGTTCATTGGTTGATCGTAATTGTGCATGATTTCGTGCCTTTGCTGTCCCAATCTTTGTAATTCGTTTAGAAAGCTTGAAGAAAGAAATCAAAAGGCACATGCAATTTGATCTAAAAATTTGAGTTCTTCCATAACGTCTTGTGTTTAAATAGCTTGTTGTTTCATTTCCCTCCTTGGATAGGGGTTCCTCCTCCTTAGCAAGTTTGTTGGCCAACTGCAAAGATAACTCCAAGGAAGAGATGTGCATGCATGAAATCAGCAATAAGAACTCAAGACTAAATGTCGAGTTAACTGCTGCTCTTGACTCTATCCTTGAAAATAACTGCAGGTTCCAACTGGCAGATCACTCCAGATCATCACGGTCTAACATCTCGTCCAAGAACTTGTCGATTGCCTTATCCTCTGGGACTTTGACACTGTCCACGATGATAATCTACCTGCTCAACTCTCTATCACCATCCCTGATTGCTCCCATGCATACTTTGACCTCTTCAATTGCCCTTCTGAAACTAGTTGTCATCACTGAGATGTGATCCAACTTAGATGCCACAAGATCTCCTTCGAGATTATCATGAACCAGCCCCTCAAACTCAGCTTGTACTACATCATGTTCAACATATGTGCCATCCTCAAGATGATAACAGCACAGGATCTGAGTGACAAAGCTGTTGATGAGTCTGAGAGAACAAGTAACACTCTCCTTAAGTGTATTCAACCTGGCAGAGATCCTCTCGCATGTCTCCATCATGAAAAGGTGTTGCTCTCTCCAAGCGAAGATCTTTTTCTCTTCTATTTCCAGAGTATCATATGCAACTGCCAACTAGGATATGTGAAGAGGATCCTTCGCCATGCCTTCTGCTACCATAATCTCGAGCTGCTAGATCCCTTGACGAAGTCCATGTGCATCACTCCTCAACTGATATAGCTCTGCGAGAAGATGCCAACCTGTAACAATGAAGTTTTCAACCCAGTTGTCCAGAAGTTTACCATGATTGACTAACTGATCCAATTTCTATTGTTCTGCAGGTGTGCTTTGTGGAAGAACAGGTGCTCTACTCGGATTCCCATAAACGAGATCAAAGATATAATGTCGAAGTTGCCTGATTTCAGCCTTAAGAAGCGCTTTATCTTCTTCGTCCTTCATGACACGCTCTTCAAGATTATTTGTGACAATCTTGAGAAGGCTTACATCCGTCTCTCAAATGGTCCTACTAAGATTTGCTTTGACGAAGGTGAAATCACCAACCTCAACTTCGTCCAGGCTCTTACCCTCTGGTGGCGTAGCAACCTCTATGATGATCTATGATTCTGGAGTCTTCTCAATGTGTACCTACTTCTTGATTTTCTTGTTCGACCTCCCCTGATAAGGGTCGCCAAACTTAGATAAATCAAGCTGATATGAAGGCTCTCGCCTCTGTCTTCCCAAAGATCTCTCGAGCCAACATGGATGAGCAATATTATCAGCTCGAGGAGAGACTGTCGCTGATATATCAACCTGTGGTGAATCAACTGTCTATGATGTTCCTCGAACTGGTGGTTCCGACTCTAAGTCTATATCAATAGGATGCGAATGTGGTGAATATGGCAAACTAGGAGGTGAAAGATGTGGCTCAGCCTGTATGACTGTCTCTACTAGAACTTCAGGCTCCCTTTCTACCTACTTCTGCTTCCGTTTTCCAGTACATCTCCCCTTTGTGTTTCCGCTAAGTCTAACCCCTTCAGGCGGCTTCAAGATAACCTTAACCCGAGGCCTTGACCTCGAAGTAGAAGGTAATGAAGAAAACCCTACTAGCGGCTCCAATACTGGTACTATCTTGCGCTTTCTCTTACTTTCCAAGAACTGCTTGTTGATCTTGATAACTGACTTAGACACGTCCTCAATGTAAGTACTCTCCCTAGTGTACCAATCTGGTGAGCTAAGTGGCTGGCGAGCAACTTGATCTTTGACATATGAACTGAGCAGTACCTCTCTGTCATCATCTGATAGACCCTCAAGATCCTCTGATAGGTAATCAGCAATCTAAGCAATAGTAAGTTTATAAAAATGACGTCGACGGATTTCAAATTCATCCTCGCAATTAGCCCAAAAATCCTCAAGTGTTGGCTTATGTGCAATCCCTCGCTCCAACCTGGCTGCATAATGACCCAAAGGATCATAAGAACGCCTCTCAATGTGGTACTTGAGGTTGAATTTCTCAAGCTCGGTTGTCATATACTTGCAATCAGCGCCAATCCTGCATGTGAAAATACACCATCCGACAGGAAAGGAAACTGCTGACTTATGGCGATTGCGAAGAAAAGATTGAACATGTTGAGATTTTCTGAGAAACTTCATGAAATGGACTTTATCTGATGGGTACCTTGGTAACATCAGAGACTCTCTGACATAACCATAGACTCGGATATATGTGAAAGTGGGGAATTGAATGAACCAATCCACCTAAATCCCCATGGCTGATTTTGCCTCTAGTGAAATCCGGATGTGCATTTCATTGTCGAGATCCCTGACTGTCTTCATGAAAAAGTGATTATTCACCGCCCTGAAATCCTGTTCAGCTTTAGAAAACTCCTGCTGAGAGTAATACTCGTGAATATGTTGAACACCAAGAGTCTCGTTAGTCTTCAAGTGTCTAAAACTGCCTTGAGATGCAAACAAATAGACCAAGTAAGACACCATGTGAAACTCATGGATTTTTTGGAATCCAGTAATCTGCTGGTGAAGGCACTCGCTGATCAACATGGCCCAATCAAAGTGCTCTGTACCGTCGAGAATCCTAGAAATGATGTAAAACCTCCATGGTCGGAATATATTTGCCTCCTCCTGACTCATAACCTGATTGAGTAGAGTTATCAAAACAACAACTTCATCCTTGAACTCGCCGCAACCAACCTTTTAAGGCATGTTAGTCTTCTATATTTTTAACCATCTCTAAGCAACTTTCCTCTGTGACCACTCTTGATCTTCATACCATATCTTATCACAAGCCTCAATGACTACAGTGAAATTGTCTGAACAAGGAGGAATGGTGAAGCATTTTTCCACATCCCTCGGCTTAAGGCTGCAGATGACTCTCCCATCAGTTGATCTGATTTGTCATGTAGACGAGTTGTAATGCTTGATGCAAGCAAGAACGGAGATTAAAAGCTGTGATAGTTATAGATGCCGCCACCAGCAACCCGGAATGCTCAAGATTCTTCAAAACATTGCTGCTAACGCCCTCCAAAGTGCTCAGATTTACCATTGGATAGAAACGACCCAAATCTGTGTCTGAAGTTTTCAAAAAGTCATGCATCAAGACCGATTTGGTCTTATAATCTATGGGATTGAACTGCATTTTGAAAATGAGGAATTTTGACTATGAAGTTGGGTATGTTCGGACAACTTTCCGAAAAGGCTGAAAAAGCTCTGGACAAGGATAAAAATAGCTTGTTGTGGGAAAAAATTTCAGAATTTTTCTAAAACGTGGGTTTTGTGCAGAATTGAATTATAAGAAAACCCAAATCAATAAAAATTCGAAAAAGTGAGTTTTAGCTAGACATGCAGAGGTTTTTCAGTTGAGAAAAGCAAGGGTTCTGGAGCTCACTCGGGGCAAAACTCACCAATAGCATGAAGCCACTTCATGCCAAGTACAACATCCATCTCCCCCATGCCAACGACATAGAAATCTGCCTGGAACTCATAGTCATTCAACTACAATGTGATATTTGGAATCCTTCGATTACATTTGAGTGTGAACCCATCAGCTACTCTCGCCTTGAATCCCTCAAACTCCTCAGTCTTGAGACCACATCTAGCCACTAGCCCCTCATCTATGAAGTTATGAGTGGCTCTTGTATCAAGCAACGTAATCACCCACTGCCCATTCAAGACTCCTCTAATCCCGAAGGATCCAAAGTTGCATGGAAACAAATATGGATACGGTATCAGATACGGATACGGCCATTTTTTAAGACCCCAATATGGATACAGATGGATATGACATTCATAAAACACACACACACATATATTTAACACAATTTTCTAAGGTATTAGAGGAGATTTTCACTACTTTAAAAGCAAATAAGTAAATATAAAATAAAATAATACTAAAATTTTAAATATTAATAATTTATATATGAATAAATTTTATTTATATTTAAAGAATAACTTTTAATTTTTTTTAAATATCAAACATTTAAACAACATAATATAAATATTAAATATAAATATAAAATTATAAACAATTAACTTTCTTAAATCTATAGCCGGTATTGGCATGGTGTGATGGTTTATAGGTGGCATTGTTGTTCTTGCCACCAAGGTTCAAACCCCATTGGGGTGGTATTGTTGAATGGTTGTATCCGGTTCATAGCTCCGGTCAAAAGCGTTTACCCCTTGAATAAAAAGAAAACTTTCTTAAATCTATAAAAATTAAAACACCAAAAAAGATAGTAGAGTTGCACTGCAAGAAGACTCAGAAAAACAGTTTGCTGAAATAGAAAAACATTTCATTTGTCTTCCTCATTCGGTGTAGGTTTTGTTTATACAAGACAAAAAGAATATTGCATGATTGAAGTTTTTTAAGATTAAGTTTAGGAGGATTCACGTAAAAAATTTTGAAAATCAAATCACATAGTATCTGGCACGGTTGGAAAATCAAAGTTTTTTGGGCACGTGTGGGTACAGTATCCAACATGTATCTATGTCGTATCCTATCTGTATCTGTATCGGATACGGGGATACGCACACCTAGGGAGGGGCGGCGGACGTATTCGGCTACTCTGGAAGGATCCCTCTTTTTGAATGATCGAAAGTTGTGTTGTAGGTGGTGCTTCTTCCCTTTCTTTTTCTGACCCTTCAGATGCACTATCCTCATCATTTTCTTCCTGATCAGTCTACTGTTCTAAATTTTCAAAATCTGATTTATCAGCATAAAAGTACTCCATCTAATTTACTTTACCCTGAGAAGAGCACTTATGACCCGGTTCCCAAGGCCCTTTGCATTTGAAACATAATTTTTGTTTTCTCAAGTCTCTAATGGTCTCATCACTAAGCCTAAGAGATGGTTTTCTTTGCTGGTCTGAAAATTTATTCTATGGTTTATCTTTTGAGAAAGGGAAAGGTTTTGACGAAAACTTGCTTTTTGGGGCAGCAAGCTCCATATCCCGTGCCTTCTTCATAGCATCTTGTAGTGGTGTGGATCAAAAGCTTTGATCCATCCACATAAAGGTTCCAAGAGACCTTCACTAAATAGTACCACTAATCTCCTCTCAAAGATGCCTATCACCATCATTGATAACCGCTGAAACTCTGAGATGTAAGATTCCAATGACCCAACCTATTTGAGTTGTGCAAGCTCACGAAAGAAAATCTTTGGGTCTCTCCTACCAAAGCATTCGATGAGTTTATTAGTGAACTCATCGTAAGTGGTGATTGACCTCTGTCCCAATGTTACCAACCCTTGGTACCACCACTCGTGAGCTAGGCCATCTAAATGCAACATGGCAAACTTGATTGCCTCTTCCTCAGGCATGGGCCTCAAGGAGAGGTAATTTTCTAACTTTTGAACCCAAGCAGGTGTTGTGCATTTATTTCCACCATTCAAATGCTACAAAGAAATCTTGTCGACTGCCTGCTGGAAATCTCTGGTACCCTGTGGTGGTCTAGTCTCCAACCTACCAACTACCACCACTCTCTGTCTCCTCTAGTTCAGGAATTGATCCAAAGTCAATAAATTCTTGATATCAAGAGGAAGTGAAATGTACTCTGCATGGTTGGCTCTAATGTAATGTCCCCATTTTTAAGAGTCAGCATAAAGTTAAATTGTTAATTTAAGTTGTCAAAAACAGTTGAATTAAAAAGGGGCAACTTAAATTAATAATGCAAAAAGTAACTTAAATTATAAAAAAAGCCAAATAAATTAATTTACTTTTAGAAGTGAATTCTCAAAATAGACAAGAAGTGAAAGGAAAAAGAGGAGAATTCGAACAAACATAGGGAGTTACAGGTTGAAAGGGATAAAAGATTGTGGAAGGATTGTTTTTAGTAGGCTGGATTTTGGTTTTCTTGGAACAGGTTCTTGTTGGTGAACGTAGTTCACAACCTTTCTGAGGTAGGGAGACCTCTGAAAGAAGATTGGCTTCGGCAATGAAAGATCTGCCTTGGCTGATAGCCGGAGAAGACATTTAGTTTTCTCGCTTGGTTTTTAAGCGATTGTTTGTTGATGAAATTTTGTAGTCTTTTAAAGACAAATTTCAGTAGATTCTATATTGAATAAATTGCTCCATTTCAGTGCTGGAAGCTTGTGTAGAGAATATTGTGGGAATAAATTGTTATGAATTGAATAAATTGTAAGCTATTCTCAATTGAGTGAAGAAGGTTTTTGCAGGATAATTGAGGGGTCTGATTTCCATTCAGATGTATTCATTGTTGTGTTTGAGAATTGATGAAATTGATGTTGTATTTGTATATATTTTGAGAAAAGAGTATGCATAATCTTTCTATTCATTTTCTGAGTCGTTAAATATTATTGCTAGCCGCCAGTATGAAGTTACTGCCACATATGTTGGAATTTGTGATATTCAGAAATGATTGAATTAATTCAAAGGGAGATTTTGGTTTTTATATATTTACGCCAACAGTGACTTGCAAGGTTGTGATGCTCTAGAGGTTAGTCTCGTGTGGGTTTGCCAATTTGAAGACTTCTAGCACCGAGACCTGTCGTTTTCAGCATAAGGAAGGATTCACGGCAATTCTAAGGAAGAAGAGAATTAAGATTGGCTGTAACTGTAATTAGTGTAACGGCGCTAAGTGCTATTTGCAAAACTATGGATTTACAGGAGTGTTGAAGGCATAGTTTGAAGACATAATTCATCTGAAAATATTCAACAAAATATATATATTGATGGGGCATGACTATTGCTGAAGAGAGGAGACCCGTTTGAATCAGAGAAAAGTCTATCGCCGGATAAATACATGGTTCTGTGTTTGAGAGTGTGAAGACTGTCGCCGCTTAATCTCTTGTAAGAGTCTTTGATACGTAACAAAAGGGAATCAGGTATTCAAACTTCATTCATCATAGTCTATTTTCCGCCTCTCCCAAACACCAAGGAGCTAAAAAAAGAAACTTTGACTACCACAAGGAGATACAAGCTATAGCTGCTAAGCTGTGTGATGGAGTCATGAGTTTTCTACTGTTAACGGAAAGAAGAATATCAAGAGTGTTTGGACAAATCATAGCTATTCCATAAACCGCCAGAATTCTTATAGGATGTCAATACTCCCCTAGCCGTATAATAAGGAACTCGTGTCACTCTGGTAAGGAGCCAAATCACAAAAGAATTTTCGTTTCAGCTTTAGATTTCTAAAGAGAGAACAAACGGGAAAATGAAGATAAGACGAGTCAAGAAAGAAACCGGCATATTGTTATGAAGCCGCCGCCTAGCTCTAAGAGATTAAGTCGGTCTCTGAATTCAATTAAACATTATCAAAGTTAGCCGCTCTCTTCATTAAGTTGTGATGCTCGACTCTTGGCACCGCTAATACTTCTTGGAATCGAGCTGCATCAGGAGATATATTTAAACGACAATTTAGTCACTCTTTGCTTAGTGCTCTTGTTGGGACCCACACTATATATTGTGGAGAATTTATTAATTCATATTGGCGTTGATTTGGCGTGCAAAGGCAGTTGGGTCAAACAAAAATCAACAGAGGGTTGTAGATTAAATTTCTAAGTTATCGCTATTGTCTTCAAGGCACCGTCAGAGCCTGTGGCATTGGTATGTGAAAGTTTTCAAGAGTTGGGACTTAAAGAAGTGGACGATGGAAGCTACCGACTCTAAAGTTAATGTATGTATTTCCAAACATTGAAAAACAGGCCAAAAAGTTTAAATTAAATTCATTCCTTGTGGTCTCAATTTTTGACAAGAAAATTATATTTGAATGTAGAGTCATTGTAGAATTGGGATTTAATTGCTTTCCTGTAATTGTGCTTGTAAAAGGAAGTTTTGGTCTAATACTCAGAGGATGCAAATATCATTGAAACTTCCGGTTTATATTATTTTTATGCTTGAACATGTTATATGTATCCATGATGATGAAATAGTTAAAGGTTCATTAAAGCATCTGACAAGCATCAAATAGAAACTGGAAACTAACATAGAACTGAAGTGTTTGACGAAATGTCTATGCAATATAACTAGTAGAACTGAAAAAAAATTCAGTCAAACTAGGGTGGATTCTTACATCTAACCTCATCAACCATGGACACCGGTTGTTTCGGAGGCTGCTATGGGCAAACATGTGCCTCAGTCCTACGTGTGAAAATACGTTGTAGGGGCCTAGATGTGGGGAAGAGTGGAGTCCTCTACCTGTCCTCAGGTTGTGCATGGGAGCAGCCAATCTCCTCAGGACGCACTGTATCACCAGGGGTAGTGTTCTGATTCATTTTATGCAAGAGATCTGCCATCATGTCCAACATAGTGTTGAACTTCTGCTCTATTCTAGCGCTAGGGCTAAGGGAGTCGGGATGTCTCTTTTCTCTATCTGCCATTACACCTACAATGCTATCGCTATCACTGGATAAATGCCTGGGTGACTCTTGAGAACTGTCAATACCCAACGCACCAGTAATAGTTTGTCCCTCTGGCAGTTGTGGAGGTTTTCACTACTATGAACCCCTATTATATACCTGTTCTTGTTCACTCATGAATTAACCACACAGGCTAGCAAGAGATTTTGAGATTTGATACCACTATGATGTCCCCTTGGGGTTTTGAATCTAAATTTTTTTGTTGTTTTGTTTTTCTGATTTTTTTGTATTTTTGCCAAATATGTTGTCGGAAATTGAAATAATTGAAAGAATGCTAAAACAGAAAGGTAAATGCATAAATGAAGAAGAACCCAATTATTCTTTATTATTTTCTAACATAATAAGAACATACCCATTTGTTGGTAATGTCAATTTCAGGTCTGATTTCCTCCTACAGCAAATTGAGGGCACAAAACCTTAGGCGTCCTTGACCAAATTTGCTCCTATTCACCTTGGGAATGTTGCTGGTATGTTTGCAAGTGCTATCCGCCTTAAATCTGATTGAATGCAATCATAAAATCCACGTGATCTGCTCCTTCAAACCCCCACAACCTCCTATGTTGTACGGCCTCTTGAAAAGCCCACACGTGCCAAGGAATCTGCTTTATTCTTGCTGTTTAAAACCTGAAAAGAGCTCAGACCTGTATGGTCCGATTAGGGAGCCCAAACTAACTTGTACGGCCTGATGTTGTTACCTCCCACGTGCTTGTATTGGTGTCTATTGATGGCAATCCTCCACGTTCCAGCCAAGGAAAGAGCAACAATGAAATTCCCTATTTATTCTTATCTGAAATAGAAATTCTAAAATCTGATTTATTGTTCTTCTAAAACCTGTGAAAGCTCTGATAATGAATCCTGTATGAAACCATTTAATCAAGAGTTCTTGGGTGATCTCTCACACCTGTAAACTCTGTCCTATTTGAGGATTTTCATCTTCAGAATAGCTTGAAACTCCATCCTGAAAACCCTGTTGCTCAACTCTCTTCATTTGCAAAATAATAACCTGGATGCCAAATAATGATTTGTTTTTTCCCTTTTAATCTCCTCAAACCCTCACGCCCAACTTTGGCATTTAACTTTTGAAAAATAATAAAATAATGCTCCTCCAAAATCCAACACCACTTTTGGCCTTTTAATCATTTAAATGATGTTTTCCTTTTTGAAAAATGTTTCTTTTAATAAAATAATCATAAAGTAACTTAAAAATATATTACTTTAATAAAAAGTTACTTTATCCCCTTATAACACCAAATTATAAAGTACTTTATTAAAAGTTACTTTATAACGTTAAATTATAAAGTCACTTTAATAATTAATATTATTAAAGTAATTTGACTTTACAATTTAATTAAAATGCCAACTCTCAACAATAATCAGACAATAGCCCATGAGAGTGTCCCCGACACAATTCCCAACTACAGATGTGTAACCACTGACCCAAGTATAACTTACTATAAATAGCAAGTATGAATGATGAGTTCCTGAACTACCTTCGTAAGGCCTACCAACCAATATAACGGACCATTGAACTTAATATGTGGGAATGAATACATCAAGCTTGCTGAAGACCCTGAATACCCTCCAAAGGGCCCCCTGAACATCTCATTAGCCTACGGGAGCCGCAATCATAGGCTAACCCTAACTCCCAAACCACTGGCTAGAAAGGGGACATTACAGCGAAGCTCCAGAATGATTTCTTTGAAAAGGTTGCAACTACTAATGAAGGGTTTAATGCTATTGAAATTTCAAAACAACACCTAATAAGGAGCATCTACATCATTCCAGTAGTGGAAATTCAGACTTTGAGTGGGAATCTCCCATGCATGAAGAACACCAGTTTAACTTCTCAAAGAATTCAATAGAAAAGCATGATGAAATGGAGCTTGATGAATATTTTAAATCAGCACTTAGTAATGACTCATTGTTTGAGTATGGTGCCGCCATGACTTTTGATCAAAGTGATTGTGAGGAGAAAATAAATTTTGAAGATCATATGGCTCCTGAAAATGAAGATACTTCAAAATCTTTAATACATGGAGAACCAAGTCACTTGGTTGAACAAAGACTTAGAGAGTTATGTGAATTGAAGAATCAACTCTTGGTCACCAAGAGAAAGAGATTCAAGTCCTCACAAGTTTGGACAACACGCACAAGATCCTTGAAATCCTCATGCAGAAAGGTTTTGAGGGTAGTGTTACTTCTTTAAACTTGCAACATATCAAAGACTCTTTGGAGACAATGAAATCAAAGTACTTACACTTGATTAGAGATCGAGATTATGCCATCGAATTCGCAAAGGAGGACATTAGTGCATTCAAAGAAGAAGAGAGAAAGGTTGATGAACTTACTCTTGAGCTTGATTCAACAAAAGACATGTTAGAAAATACTGAAAATACTGAAATGGCACTAATGGAAGTAGGTCAACTAGCTGATAAAAAACTTTTCAAGGAGCAAGAGAATGAACAAAGAACTAAAAAAATCAAGCAAGTAATTGATGAGCTTGATAGTCTTCATGAGGAGTTTGATTTAGAGGGTTTCCCAAAAAAACTAGAAGTTGCATGTGCAGATTTGGATCAACAAGATGAGTTTGAGCAAGAGGAAAGGAATGACTTTCAAATTCTTGGTAATCCTATCTTTGAAGTGGGTGTTGAGTCAACTTATGATAATCCACTCTTTGTGATGGAAGATGAAACATCTAGTGACAATATCAAGATATGGGATCCTGATGAAGTTGTCAAGCATGAGATAAAGTGCATTTTTCAGCTTGATTCGAGATCATATCATGAGGATGTGCCCAACTTTGTGATTGGTAATCCTCTAAGAAGGCCACTTGATAAAGAATGCGTAAGTGAGGTTGAAGATGAAGTTTTCACATGGGATGTGTTGAAACATAGAGACTACATCATGCCTAACCTTGAGGAGTTTCCAAAAAGTGATTTTGAGCTTGCTAGAAATTTCAAAACAGCAATAGATAATGCACGTTCAGAACTTGTTTTGCATAAAGAAATAGTGAGACAGTGGTCTAAACATGATTTCCACTTATTTGACAATCCACTTTTTGGATTGGGAGCTGATTTGACATATGCTGATCCTTCTTTGAAATGGAATATAGAGACATCAATTGCTCCTAGACTCTTAGTTGGTGATGCTTTCATGGTTGAGTTACAAGAAGTCAAAGATGTCACAATCCTCCATGGGAAGGAGGAGGATGAGTTCAAGATGGATGTAATATTATATGACGGTTACAAAGATCCTAGGGCCTTGGAGGTGCAATTTGTTGATGGCACTTGGATGATTTGCTTGAGAGGCATTCTTTTTGGAGAAGATACCTTTAGTTTCGCCAAGAGATCTTTTGATGAGGCATGCGTGAATAGAAAATTTGCATAGCATAAGCATGGTGGAGTTGCTCTATTCCTTTGAATTCATAATAGAGGTCACCAACAAAGCATGTTGGAAGGTTACGGTGACTCAAGAGATGCTCCTTGGCAAAAAATAATTCAAATTTTGAGTTTTGACTCTGCTGCTTTGTTATAGATCAATCACCTC